>JBBPBO010001986.1:36051174-36062314 GCA_037974295.1 Cicer cuneatum
TTCTAATCACTTTTCGTTCTGAAGGAATGTAGTTCATCCAATAAGTGCGTTTGTGTCATTGAATGAACATTTACGTCATTTTGTGCATCCCTAGGCTTATTCTAATCACTCTTCGTTCTTAAGGAATGTAGTTCTTCCAAAAACTGCGTTTGTGTCATTAATTTAACATTTACGTCATTTTGTGCATTCCTAGGCTTATTCTAATCACTTTTCGTTCTTAAGGAATGTAGTTCATCCAATAAGTGCGTTTGTGTCATTCGATGAAAATTTAAGTCATTTTGTGCATCCCAAGGCTTATCCTAATCACTTTTCGTTCTTCAGGAATATAGTTCCTCCAATAAGTGCATTTGTATCATTGGATGAACATTTACGTCATTTTGTGCATCCCTACGCTTGTTCTAATCACTTTTCGTTCTGAAGGAATGTAGTTCATCCAATAAGTGCGTTTGTGTCATTGAATGAACATTTACGTCATTTTGTGCATCCCTAGGCTTATTCTAATCACTTTTCGTTCTTAAGGAATGTAGTTCTTCCAATAACTGCGTTTGTGTCATTAATTTAACATTTACGTCATTTTGTGCATTCCTTGGCTTATTCTAATCACTTTTCGTTCTTAAGGAATGCAGTTCATCCAATAAGTGCGTTTGTGTCATTGGATGAAAATTTAAGTCATTTTGTGCATCCCAAGGCTTATCCTAATCACTTTTCGTTCTTCAGGAATATAGTTCCTCCAATAAGTGCGTTTGTATCATTGGATGAACATTTACGTCTTTTTGTGCATCCCTACGCTTGTTCTAATCACTTTTCGTTCTGAAGGAATGTAGTTCATCCAATAAGTGCGTTTGTGTCATTGAATGAACATTTACGTCATTTTGTGCATCCCTAGGCTTATTCTAATCACTTTTCGTTCTTAAGGAATGTAGTTCTTCCAATAACTGCGTTTGTGTCATTAATTTAACATTTACGTCATTTTGTGCATTCCTAGGCTTATTCTAATCACTTTTCGTTCTTAAGGAATGTAGTTCATCCAATAAGTGCGTTTGTGTCATTGGATGAAAATTTAAGTCATTTTGTGCATCCCAAGGCTTATCCTAATCACTTTTCGTTCTTCAGGAATATAGTTCCTCCAATAAGTGCATTTGTATCATTGGATGAACATTTACGTCATTTTGTGCATCCCTACGCTTGTTCTAATCACTTTTCGTTCTGAAGGAATGTAGTTCATCCAATAAGTGCGTTTGTGTCATTGAATGAACATTTACGTCATTTTGTGCATCCCTAGGCTTATTCTAATCACTTTTCGTTCTTAAGGAATGCAGTTCTTCCAATAAGTGCGTTTGGGTCATTGAATGAACATTTACGTCATTTTGTGCATCCCTAGGCTTATTCTAATCACTCTTCGTTCTTAAGGAATGTAGTTCTTCCAATAACTGCGTTTGTGTCATTAATTTAACATGTACGTCATTTTGTGCAT
The DNA here is from genome assembly GCA_037974295.1 of Cicer cuneatum. Classification (NCBI taxonomy): domain Eukaryota; kingdom Viridiplantae; phylum Streptophyta; class Magnoliopsida; order Fabales; family Fabaceae; genus Cicer; species Cicer cuneatum. Next base: position 36,052,649 of record JBBPBO010001986.1, read on the forward strand.
TCCTAGGCTTATTCTAATCACTTTTCGTTCTTAAGGAATGTAGTTCATCCAATAAGTGCGTTTGTGTCATTGGATGAAAATTTAAGTCATTTTGTGCATCCCAAGGCTTATCCTAATCACTTTTCGTTCTTCAGGAATATAGTTCCTCCAATAAGTGCGTTTGTATCATTGGATGAACATTTACGTCATTTTGTGCATCCCTACGCTTGTTCTAATCACTTTTCGTTCTGAAGGAATGTAGTTCATCCAATAAGTGCGTTTGTGTCATTGAATGAACATTTACGTCATTTTGTGCATCCCTAGGCTTATTCTAATCACTTTTTGTTCTTTAGGAATGCAGTTCTTCCAATAAGTGCGTTTGGGTCATTGAATGAACATTTACACCATTTTGTGCATCCCAAGGCTTATTCCAATCACATTTCGGTCTTAAGGAAAGTAGTTCATCCAATAAGTGTGTTTGTATCATTGGATGAAAATTTACGCCATTTTGTGCATCCCAAGGCTTATTCTAATCATTTTTCGTTCTTCAGGAATGTAGTTCCTCCAATAAGTGCGTTTGTCTCATTCAATGAACATTTAAGTCTCTTTGTGCATTCCAAGGCTTATTCTAATTACATTTCGGTGTTAAGGAAAGTAATTCATCCAATAAGTGCGTTTGTGTCATTGGATTAACATTTATGTCATTTTATGCATCCCAAGGCTTCTTCTAATCACTATTCGTTCTTAAGGAATGTAGTTCATCCAATAACTGCGTTTGTTTCATTAATTTAACATTTACGTCATTTTGTGCATTCCTAGGCTTATTCTAATCACTTTTCGTTCTGAAGGAATGTAGTTCATCCAATAAGTGCGTTTGTGTCATTGAATGAACATTTACGTCATTTTGTGCATCCCTAGGCTTATTCTAATCACTCTTCGTTCTTAAGGAATGTAGTTCTTCCAAAAACTGCGTTTGTGTCATTAATTTAACATTTACGTCATTTTGTGCATTCCTAGGCTTATTCTAATCACTTTTCGTTCTTAAGGAATGTAGTTCATCCAATAAGTGCGTTTGTGTCATTCGATGAAAATTTAAGTCATTTTGTGCATCCCAAGGCTTATCCTAATCACTTTTCGTTCTTCAGGAATATAGTTCCTCCAATAAGTGCATTTGTATCATTGGATGAACATTTACGTCATTTTGTGCATCCCTACGCTTGTTCTAATCACTTTTCGTTCTGAAGGAATGTAGTTCATCCAATAAGTGCGTTTGTGTCATTGAATGAACATTTACGTCATTTTGTGCATCCCTAGGCTTATTCTAATCACTTTTCGTTCTTAAGGAATGTAGTTCTTCCAATAACTGCGTTTGTGTCATTAATTTAACATTTACGTCATTTTGTGCATTCCTTGGCTTATTCTAATCACTTTTCGTTCTTAAGGAATGCAGTTCATCCAATAAGTGCGTTTGTGTCATTGGATGAAAATTTAAGTCATTTTGTGCATCCCAAGGCTTATCCTAATCACTTTTCGTTCTTCAGGAATATAGTTCCTCCAATAAGTGCGTTTGTATCATTGGATGAACATTTACGTCTTTTTGTGCATCCCTACGCTTGTTCTAATCACTTTTCGTTCTGAAGGAATGTAGTTCATCCAATAAGTGCGTTTGTGTCATTGAATGAACATTTACGTCATTTTGTGCATCCCTAGGCTTATTCTAATCACTTTTCGTTCTTAAGGAATGTAGTTCTTCCAATAACTGCGTTTGTGTCATTAATTTAACATTTACGTCATTTTGTGCATTCCTAGGCTTATTCTATTCACTTTTCGTTCTTAAGGAATGTAGTTCATCCAATAAGTGCGTTTGTGTCATTGGATGAAAATTTAAGTCATTTTGTGCATCCAAGGCTTATCCTAATCACTTTTCGTTCTTCAGGAATATAGTTCCTCCAATAAGTGCGTTTGTATCATTGGATGAACATTTACGTCATTTTGTGCATCCCTACGCTTGTTCTAATCACTTTTCGTTCTGAAGGAATGTAGTTCATCCAATAAGTGCGTTTGTGTCATTGAATGAACATTTACGTCATTTTGTGCATCCCTAGGCTTATTCTAATCACTCTTCGTTCTTAAGGAATGTAGTTCTTCCAAAAACTGCGTTTGTGTCATTAATTTAACATTTACGTCATTTTGTGCATTCCTAGGCTTATTCTAATCACTTTTCGTTCTTAAGGAATGTCGTTCATCCAATAAGTGCGTTTGTGTCATTCGATGAAAATTTAAGTCATTTTGTGCATCCCAAGGCTTATCCTAATCACTTTTCGTTCTTCAGGAATATAGTTCCTCCAATAAGTGCGTTTGTATCATTGGATGAACATTTACGTCATTTTGTGCATCCCTACGCTTGTTCTAATCACTTTTCGTTCTGAAGGAATGCAGTTCATCCAATAAGTGCGTTTGTGTCATTGAATGAACATTTACGTCATTTTGTGCATCCCTAGGCTTATTCTAATCACTTTTCGTTCTTAAGGAATGCAGTTCTTCCAATAAGTGCGTTTGGGTCATTGAATGAACATTTACGTCATTTTGTGCATCCCTAGGCTTATTCTAATCACTCTTCGTTCTTAAGGAATGTAGTTCTTCCAATAACTGCGTTTGTGTCATTAATTTAACATTTACGTCATTTTGTGCATTCCTAGGCTTATTCTAATCACTTTTCGTTCTTAAGGAATGTAGTTCATCCAATAAGTGCGTTTGTGTCATTGGATGAAAATTTAAGTCATTTTGTGCATCCCAAGGCTTATCCTAATCACTTTTCGTTCTTCAGGAATATAGTTCCTCCAATAAGTGCGTTTGTATCATTTGATGAACATTTACGTCATTTTGTGCATCCCTACGCTTGTTCTAATCACTTTTCGTTCTGAAGGAATGTAGTTCATCCAATAAGTGCGTTTGTGTCATTGAATGAACATTTACGTCATTTTGTGCATCCCTAGGCTTATTCTAATCACTCTTCGTTCTTAAGGAATGTAGTTCTTCCAATAACTGCGTTTGTGTCATTAATTTAACATTTACGTCATTTTGTGCATTCCTAGGCTTATTCTAATCACTTTTCGTTCTTAAGGAATGTAGTTCATCCAATAAGTGCGTTTGTGTCATTGGATGAAAATTTAAGTCATTTTGTGCATCCCAAGGCTTATCCTAATCACTTTTCGTTCTTCAGGAATATAGTTCCTCCAATAAGTGCATTTGTATCATTGGATGAACATTTACGTCATTTTGTGCATCCCTACGCTTGTTCTAATCACTTTTCGTTCTGAAGGAATGTAGTTCATCCAATAAGTGCGTTTGTGTCATTGAATGAACATTTACGTCATTTTGTGCATCCCTAGGCTTATTCTAATCACTTTTCGTTCTTAAGGAATGTAGTTCTTCCAATAACTGCGTTTGTGTCATTAATTTAACATTTACGTCATTTTGTGCATTCCTTGGCTTATTCTAATCACTTTTCGTTCTTAAGGAATGCAGTTCATCCAATAAGTGCGTTTGTGTCATTGGATGAAAATTTAAGTCATTTTGTGCATCCCAAGGCTTATCCTAATCACTTTTCGTTCTTCAGGAATATAGTTCCTCCAATAAGTGCGTTTGTATCATTGGATGAACATTTACGTCATTTTGTGCATCCCTACGCTTGTTCTAATCACTTTTCGTTCTGAAGGAATGTAGTTCATCCAATAAGTTCGTTTGTGTCATTGAATGAACATTTACGTCATTTTGTGCATCCCTAGGCTTATTCTAATCACTTTTCGTTCTTAAGGAATGTAGTTCTTCCAATAACTGCGTTTGTGTCATTAATTTAACATTTACGTCATTTTATGCATTCCTAGGCTTATTCTAATCACTTTTCGTTCTTAAGGAATGTAGTTCATCCAATAAGTGCGTTTGTGTCATTGGATGAAAATTTAAGTCATTTTGTGCATCCCAAGGCTTATCCTAATCACTTTTCGTTCTTCAGGAATATAGTTCCTCCAATAAGTGCGTTTGTATCATTGGATGAACATTTACGTCATTTTGTGCATCCCTACGCTTGTTCTAATCACTTTTCGTTCTGAAGGAATGTAGTTCATCCAATAAGTGCGTTTGTGTCATTGAATGAACATTTACGTCATTTTGTGCATCCCTAGGCTTATTCTAATCACTTTTCGTTCTTAAGGAATGTAGTTCTTCCAATAACTGCGTTTGTGTCATTAATTTAACATTTACGTCATTTTATGCATTCCTAGGCTTATTCTAATCACTTTTCGTTCTTAAGGAATGTAGTTCATCCAATAACTGCGTTTGTGTCATTAATTTAACATTTACGTCATTTTGTGCATCCCAAGGCTTATCCTAATCACTTTTCGTTCTGAAGGAATGTAGTTCATCCAATAAGTGCGTTTGTGTCATTGAATGAACATTTACGTCATTTTGTGCATCCCTACGCTTGTTCAAATCACTTTTCGTTCTGAAGGAATGTAGTTCATCCAATAAGTGCGTTTGTGTCATTGAATGAACATTTACGTCATTTTGTGCATCCCTAGGCTTATTCTAATCACTTTTCGTTCTTATGGAATGCAGTTCTTCCAATAAGTGCGTTTGGGTCATTGAATGAACATTTACGTCATTTTGTGCATCCCAAGGCTTATTCCAATCACATTTCGGTCTTAAGGAAAGTAGTTCATCCAATAAGTGTGTTTGTATCATTGGATGAAAATTTACGCCATTTTGTGCATCCCAAGGCTTATTCTAATCATTTTTCGTTCTTCAGGAATGTAGTTCCTCCAATAAGTGCGTTTGTCTCATTCAATGAACATTTAAGTCTCTTTGTGCATTCCAAGGCTTATTCTAATTACATTTCAGTGTTAAGGAAAGTAATTCATCCAATAAGTGCGTTTGTGTCATTGGATTAACATTTATGTCATTTTATGCATCCCAAGGCTTCTTCTAATCACTATTCGTTCTTAAGGAATGTAGTTCATCCAATAACTGCGTTTGTTTCATTAATTTAACATTTACGTCATTTTGTGCATTCCTAGGCTTATTCTAATCACTTTTCGTTCTTAAGGAATGTAGTTCATCCAATAAGTGCGTTTGTGTCATTGGATGAAAATTTAAGTCATTTTGTGCATCCCAAGGCTTATCCTAATCACTTTTCGTTCTTCAGGAATATAGTTCCTCCAATAAGTGCGTTTGTATCATTGGATGAACTTTTACGTCATTTTGTGCATCCCTACGCTTGTTCTAATCACTTTTCGTTCTGAAGGAATGTAGTTCATCCAATAAGTGCGTTTGTGTCATTGAATGAACATTTACGTCATTTTGTGCATCCCTAGGCTTATTCTAATCACTTTTCGTTCTTAAGGAATGCAGTTCTTCCAATAAGTGCGTTTGGGTCATTGAATGAACATTTACGTCATTTTGTGCATCCCTAGGCTTATTCTAATCACTCTTCGTTCTTAAGGAATGTAGTTCTTCCAATAACTGCGTTTGTGTCATTAATTTAACATTTACGTCATTTTGTGCATTCCTAGGCTTATTCTAATCACTTTTCGTTCTTAAGGAATGTAGTTCATCCAATAAGTGCGTTTGTGTCATTGGATGAAAATTTAAGTCATTTTGTGCATCCCAAGGCTTATCCTAATCACTTTTCGTTCTTCAGGAATATAGTTCCTCCAATAAGTGCGTTTGTATCATTTGATGAACATTTACGTCATTTTGTGCATCCCTACGCTTGTTCTAATCACTTTTCGTTCTGAAGGAATGTAGTTCATCCAATAAGTGCGTTTGTGTCATTGAATGAACATTTACGTCATTTTGTGCATCCCTAGGCTTATCCTAATCACTTTTCGTTCTTCAGGAATATAGTTCCTCCAATAAGTGCGTTTGTATCATTGGATGAACATTTACGTCATTTTGTGCATCCCTACGCTTGTTCTAATCACTTTTCGTTCTGAAGGAATGTAGTTCATCCAATAACTGCGTTTGTGTCATTGAATGAACATTTACGTCATTTTGTGCATCCCTAGGCTTATCCTAATCACTTTTCGTTCTTCAGGAATATAGTTCCTCCAATAAGTGCGTTTGTATCATTGGATGAACATTTACGTCATTTTGTGCATCCCTACGCTTGTTCTAATCACTTTTCGTTCTGAATGAATGTAGTTCATCCAATAACTGCGTTTGTTTCATTAATTTAACATTTACGTCATTTTGTGCATTCCTAGGCTTATTCTAATCACTTTTCGTTCTTAAGGAATGTAGTTCATCCAATAAGTGCGTTTGTGTCATTGGATGAAAATTTAAGTCATTTTGTGCATCCCAAGGCTTATCCTAATCACTTTTCGTTCTTCAGGAATATAGTTCCTCCAATAAGTGCGTTTGTATCATTGGATGAACTTTTACGTCATTTTGTGCATCCCTACGCTTGTTCTAATCACTTTTCGTTCTGAAGGAATGTAGTTCATCCAATAAGTGCGTTTGTGTCATTGAATGAACATTTACGTCATTTTGTGCATCCCTAGGCTTATTCTAATCACTTTTCGTTCTTAAGGAATGTAGTTCTTCCAATAACTGCGTTTGTGTCATTAATTTAACATTTACGTCATTTTGTGCATTCCTTGGCTTATTCTAATCACTTTTCGTTCTTAAGGAATGCAGTTCATCCAATAAGTGCGTTTGTGTCATTGGATGAAAATTTAAGTCATTTTGTGCATCCCAAGGCTTATCCTAATCACTTTTCGTTCTTCAGGAATATAGTTCCTCCAATAAGTGCGTTTGTATCATTGGATGAACATTTACGTCTTTTTGTGCATCCCTACACTTGTTCTAATCACTTTTCGTTCTGAAGGAATGTAGTTCATCCAATAAGTGCGTTTGTGTCATTGAATGAACATTTACGTCATTTTGTGCATCCCAAGGCTTATTGTAATCACTATTCGTTCTTAAGGAATGTAGTTCATCCAATAACTGCGTTTGTGTCATTAATTTAACATTTACGTCATTTTGTGCATTCCTAGGCTTATTCTAATCACTTTTCGTTCTTAAGGAATGTTGTTCATTCAATAAGTGCGTTTGTGTCATTGGATGAAAATTTAAGTCATTTTGTGCATCCCAAGGCTTATCCTAATCACTTTTCGTTCTTCAGGAATATAGTTCCTCCAATAAGTGCGTTTGTATCATTGGATGAACATTTACGTCTTTTTGTGCATCCCTACGCTTGTTCTAATCACTTTTCGTTCTGAAGGAATGTAGTTCATCCAATAAGTGCGTTTGTGTCATTGAATGAACATTTACGTCATTTTGTGCATCCCAAGGCTTATTGTAATCACTATTCGTTCTTAAGGAATGTAGTTCATCCAATAACTGCGTTTGTGTCATTAATTTAACATTTACGTCATTTTGTGCATTCCTAGGCTTATTCTAATCACTTTTCGTTCTTAAGGAATGTAGTTCATTCAATAAGTGCGTTTGTGTCATTGGATGAAAATTTAAGTCATTTTGTGCATCCCAAGGCTTATCCTAATCACTTTTCGTTCTTCAGGAATATAGTTCCTCCAATAAGTGCGTTTGTATCATTGGATGAACATTTACGTCATTTTGTGCATCCCTACGCTTGTTCTAATCACTTTTCGTTCTGAAGGAATGTAGTTCATCCAATAAGTGCGTTTGTGTCATTGAATGAACATTTACGTCATTTTGTGCATCCCTAGGCTTATTCTAATCACTTTTCGTTCTTAAGGAATGCAGTTCTTCCAATAAGTGCGTTTGGGTCATTGAATGAACATTTACGTCATTTTTTGCATCCCAAAGCATATTCCAATCACATTTCGGTCTTAAGGAAAGTAGTTCATCCAATAAGTGTGTTTGTATCATTGGATGAAAATTTACGCCATTTTGTGCATCCCAAGGCTTATTCTAATCATTTTTCGTTCTTCAAGAATGTAGTTCCTCCAATAAGTGCGTTTGTGTCATTCAATGAACATTTAAGTCTGTTTGTGCATTCCAAGGCTTATTCTAATCACATTTCGGAGTTGAGGAAAGTAATTCATCCAATAAGTGCGTTTGTGTCATTGAATGAACATTTACGTCATTTTGTGCATCCCTAGGCTTATTCTAATCACTTTTCGTTGTTAAGGAATGTATTTTTTCCAATAAGTGCGTTTGTGTCATTGAATGAACATTTACGTCATTTAGTGCATCCCAAGGCTTATTCTAATCACATTTCGGTCTTAAGGAATGTAGTTCTTCCAATAAGTGCGTTTGTGTCATTGGATGAAAATTTAAGTTATTTTGTGCATCCCTAGGCTTATTCTAATCACTTTTCGTTCTTAAGGAATGCAGTTCTTCCAATAAGTCCGTTTGGGTCATTGAATGAACATTTACGTCATTTTTTGCATCCCAAGGCATATTCCAATCACATTTCGGTGTTAAGGAAAGTAGTTCATCCAATAAGTGTGTTTATATCATTGGATGAAAATTTACGCCATTTTGTGCATCCCAAGGCTTATTCTAATCATTTTTCGTTCTTCAGGAATGTAGTTCCTCCAATAAGTGCGTTTGTGTCATTCAATGAACATTTAAGTCTTTTTTTGCATTCCAAGGCTTATTCTAATCACATTTCGGTGTTAAGGAAAGTAGTTCATACAATAAGTGCGTTTGTGTCATTGAATGAACATTTACGTCATTTTGTGCATCCCTAGGCTTATTCTAATCACTTTTCGTTCTTAAGGAATGTAGTTCTTCCAATAACTGCGTTTGTGTCATTAATTTAACATTTACGTCATTTTGTGCATTCCTAGGCTTATTCTAATCACTTTTCGTTCTTAAGGAATGTAGTTCATCCAATAAGTGCGTTTGTGTCATTGGATGAAAATTTAAGTCATTTTGTGCATCCCAAGGCTTATCCTAATCACTTTTCGTTCTTCAGGAATATAGTTCCTCCAATAAGTGCGTTTGTATCATTGGATGAACATTTACGTCATTTTGTGCATCCCTACGCTTGTTCTAATCACTTTTCGTTCTGAAGGAATGTAGTTCATCCAATAAGTGCGTTTGTGTCATTGAATGAACATTTACGTAATTTTGTGCATCCCTAGGCTTATTCTAATCACTTTTCGTTCTTAAGGAATGCAGTTCTTCCAATAAGTGCGTTTGGGTCATTGAATGAACATTTACGTCATTTTGTGCATCCCTAGGCTTATTCTAATCACTTTTCGTTCTTAAGGAATGTAGTTCTTCCAATAACTGCGTTTGTGTCATTAATTTAACATTTACGTCATTTTGTGCATTCCTAGGCTTATTCTAATCACTTTTCGTTCTTAAGGAATGTAGTTCATCCAATAAGTGCGTTTGTGTCATTGGATGAAAATTTAAGTCATTTTGTGCATCCCAAGGCTTATCCTAATCACTTTTCGTTCTTCAGGAATATAGTTCCTCCAATAAGTGCGTTTGTATCATTGGATGAACTTTTACGTCATTTTGTGCATCCCTACGCTTGTTCTAATCACTTTTCGTTCTGAAGGAATGTAGTTCATCCAATAAGTGCGTTTGTGTCATTGAATGAACATTTACGTCATTTTGTGCATCCCTAGGCTTATTCTAATCACTTTTCGTTCTTAAGGAATGCAGTTCTTCCAATAAGTGCGTTTG
>JBBPBO010001986.1:36062324-36095501 GCA_037974295.1 Cicer cuneatum
GCATATTCCAATCACATTTCGGTCTTAAGGAAAGTAGTTCATCCAATAAGTGTGTTTGTATCATTGGATGAAAATTTACGCCATTTTGTGCATCCCAAGGCTTATTCTAATCATTTTTCGTTCTTCAAGAATGTAGTTCCTCCAATAAGTGCGTTTGTGTCATTCAATGAACATTTAAGTCTGTTTGTGCATTCCAAGGCTTATTCTAATCACATTTCGGAGTTGAGGAAAGTAATTCATCCAATAAGTGCGTTTGTGTCATTGAATGAACATTTACGTCATTTTGTGCATCCCTAGGCTTATTCTAATCACTTTTCGTTGTTAAGGAATGTATTTTTTCCAATAAGTGCGTTTGTGTCATTGAATGAACATTTACGTCATTTAGTGCATCCCAAGGCTTATTCTAATCACATTTCGGTCTTAAGGAATGTAGTTCTTCCAATAAGTGCGTTTGTGTCATTGGATGAAAATTTAAGTTATTTTGTGCATCCCTAGGCTTATTCTAATCACTTTTCGTTCTTAAGGAATGCAGTTCTTCCAATAAGTCCGTTTGGGTCATTGAATGAACATTTACGTCATTTTTTGCATCCCAAGGCATATTCCAATCACATTTCGGTGTTAAGGAAAGTAGTTCATCCAATAAGTGTGTTTATATCATTGGATGAAAATTTACGCCATTTTGTGCATCCCAAGGCTTATTCTAATCATTTTTCGTTCTTCAGGAATGTAGTTCCTCCAATAAGTGCGTTTGTGTCATTCAATGAACATTTAAGTCTTTTTTTGCATTCCAAGGCTTATTCTAATCACATTTCGGTGTTAAGGAAAGTAGTTCATACAATAAGTGCGTTTGTGTCATTGAATGAACATTTACGTCATTTTGTGCATCCCTAGGCTTATTCTAATCACTTTTCGTTCTTAAGGAATGTAGTTCTTCCAATAACTGCGTTTGTGTCATTAATTTAACATTTACGTCATTTTGTGCATTCCTAGGCTTATTCTAATCACTTTTCGTTCTTAAGGAATGTAGTTCATCCAATAAGTGCGTTTGTGTCATTGGATGAAAATTTAAGTCATTTTGTGCATCCCAAGGCTTATCCTAATCACTTTTCGTTCTTCAGGAATATAGTTCCTCCAATAAGTGCGTTTGTATCATTGGATGAACATTTACGTCATTTTGTGCATCCCTACGCTTGTTCTAATCACTTTTCGTTCTGAAGGAATGTAGTTCATCCAATAAGTGCGTTTGTGTCATTGAATGAACATTTACGTCATTTTGTGCATCCCTAGGCTTATTCTAATCACTTTTCGTTCTTAAGGAATGCAGTTCTTCCAATAAGTGCGTTTGGGTCATTGAATGAACATTTACGTCATTTTTTGCATCCCAAAGCATATTCCAATCACATTTCGGTCTTAAGGAAAGTAGTTCATCCAATAAGTGTGTTTGTATCATTGGATGAAAATTTACGCCATTTTGTGCATCCCAAGGCTTATTCTAATCATTTTTCGTTCTTCAAGAATGTAGTTCCTCCAATAAGTGCGTTTGTGTCATTCAATGAACATTTAAGTCTGTTTGTGCATTCCAAGGCTTATTCTAATCACATTTCGGAGTTGAGGAAAGTAATTCATCCAATAAGTGCGTTTGTGTCATTGAATGAACATTTACGTCATTTTGTGCATCCCTAGGCTTATTCTAATCACTTTTCGTTGTTAAGGAATGTAGTTTTTCCAATAAGTGCGTTTGTGTCATTGAATGAACATTTACGTCATTTAGTGCATCCCAAGGCTTATTCTAATCACATTTCGGTCTTAAGGAATGTAGTTCTTCCAATAAGTGCGTTTGTGTCATTGGATGAAAATTTAAGTTATTTTGTGCATCCCTAGGCTTATTCTAATCACTTTTCGTTCTTAAGGAATGCAGTTCTTCCAATAAGTCCGTTTGGGTCATTGAATGAACATTTACGTCATTTTTTGCATCCCAAGGCATATTCCAATCACATTTCGGTGTTAAGGAAAGTAGTTCATCCAATAAGTGTGTTTATATCATTGGATGAAAATTTACGCCATTTTGTGCATCCCAAGGCTTATTCTAATCATTTTTCGTTCTTCAGGAATGTAGTTCCTCCAATAAGTGCGTTTGTGTCATTCAATGAACATTTAAGTCTTTTTTTGCATTCCAAGGCTTATTCTAATCACATTTCGGTGTTAAGGAAAGTAGTTCATACAATAAGTGCGTTTGTGTCATTGAATGAACATTTACGTCATTTTGTGCATCCCTAGGCTTATTCTAATCACTTTTCGTTCTTAAGGAATGTAGTTCTTCCAATAACTGCGTTTGTGTCATTAATTTAACATTTACGTCATTTTGTGCATTCCTAGGCTTATTCTAATCACTTTTCGTTCTTAAGGAATGTAGTTCATCCAATAAGTGCGTTTGTGTCATTGGATGAAAATTTAAGTCATTTTGTGCATCCCAAGGCTTATCCTAATCACTTTTCGTTCTTCAGGAATATAGTTCCTCCAATAAGTGCGTTTGTATCATTGGATGAACATTTACGTCATTTTGTGCATCCCTACGCTTGTTCTAATCACTTTTCGTTCTGAAGGAATGTAGTTCATCCAATAACTGCGTTTGTTTCATTAATTTAACATTTACGTCATTTTGTGCATTCCTAGGCTTATTCTAATCACTTTTCGTTCTTAAGGAATATAGTTCATCCAATAAGTGCGTTTGTGTCATTGGATGAAAATTTAAGTCATTTTGTGCATCCCAAGGCTTATCCTAATCACTTTTCGTTCTTCAGGAATATAGTTCCTCCAATAAGTGCGTTTGTATCATTGGATGAACATTTACGTCTTTTTGTGCATCCCTACACTTGTTCTAATCACTTTTCGTTCTGAAGGAATGTAGTTCATCCAATAAGTGCGTTTGTGTCATTGAATGAACATTTACGTCATTTTGTGCATCCCAAGGCTTATTGTAATCACTATTCGTTCTTAAGGAATGTAGTTCATCCAATAACTGCGTTTGTGTCATTAATTTAACATTTACGTCATTTTGTGCATTCCTAGGCTTATTCTAATCACTTTTCGTTCTTAAGGAATGTAGTTCATTCAATAAGTGCGTTTGTGTCATTGGATGAAAATTTAAGTCATTTTGTGCATCCCAAGGCTTATCCTAATCACTTTTCGTTCTTCAGGAATATAGTTCCTCCAATAAGTGCGTTTGTATCATTGGATGAACATTTACGTCTTTTTGTGCATCCCTACGCTTGTTCTAATCACTTTTTGTTCTGAAGGAATGTAGTTCATCCAATAAGTGCGTTTGTGTCATTGAATGAACATTTACGTCATTTTGTGCATCCCTAAGCTTATTCTAATCACTTTTCGTTCTTAAGGAATGTAGTTCTTCCAATAACTGCGTTTGTGTCATTAATTTAACATTTACGTCATTTTGTGCATTCCTTGGCTTATTCTAATCACTTTTCGTTCTTAAGGAATGCAGTTCATCCAATAAGTGCGTTTGTGTCATTGGATGAAAATTTAAGTCATTTTGTGCATCCCAAGGCTTATCCTAATCACTTTTCGTTCTTCAGGAATATAGTTCCTCCAATAAGTGCGTTTGTATCATTGGATGAACATTTACGTCATTTTGTGCATCCCTACGCTTGTTCTAATCACTTTTCGGTCTGAAGGAATGTAGTTCATCCAATAAGTGCGTTTGTGTCATTGAATGAACATTTACGTCATTTTGTGCATCCCTAGGCTTATTCTAATCACTCTTCGTTCTTAAGGAATGTATTTCTTCCAATAACTGCGTTTGTGTCATTAATTTAACATTTACGTCATTTTGTGCATTCCTAGGCTTATTCTAATCACTTTTCGTTCTTAAGGAAATTAGTTCATCCAATAAGTGCGTTTGTGTCATTGGATGAAAATTTAAGTCATTTTGTGCATCCCAAGGCTTATCCTAGTCACTTTTCGTTCTTGAGGAATATAGCTCCTCCAACTAAGTGCGTTTGTATCATTGGATGAACATTTACGTCATTTTCTGCATCCCTACGCTTGTTCTAATCACTTTTCGTTCTGAAGGAATGTAGTTCATCCAATAAGTGCGTTTGTGTCATTGAATGAACATTTACGTCATTTTGTGCATCCCTAGGCTTATTCTAATCACTTTTCGTTCTTAAGGAATGCAGTTCTTCCAATAAGTGCGTTTGGGTCATTGAATGAACATTTACGTCATTTTGTGCATCCCAAGGCTTATTCCAATCACATTTCGGTCTTAAGGAAAGTAGTTCATCCAATAAGTGTGTTTGTATCATTGGATGAAAATTTATGCCATTTTGTGCATCCCAAGGCTTAATCTAATCATTTTTCGTTCTTCAGGAATGTAGTTCCTCCAATAAGTGCGTTTGTCTCATTCAATGAACATTTAAGTCTCTTTGTGCATTCCAAGGCTTATTCTAATTACATTTCGGTGTTAAGGAAAGTAATTCATCCGATAAGTGCGTTTGTGTCGTTGGATTAACATTTATGTCATTTTATGCATCCCAAGGCTTCTTCTAATCACTATTCGTTCTTAAGGAATGTAGTTCATCCAATAACTGCGTTTGTTTCATTAATTTAACATTTACGTCATTTTGTGCATTCCTAGGCTTATTCTAATCACTTTTCGTTCTTAAGGAATGTAGTTCATCCAATAAGTGCGTTTGTGTCATTGGATGAAAATTTAAGTCATTTTGTGCATCCCTAGGCTTATTCTAATCACTCTTCGTTCTTAAGGAATGTAGTTCATCCAATAAGTGCGTTTGTGTCATTGGATGAACATTTACGTCATTTTGTGCATCCCTAGGCTTATTCTAATCACTTTTCGTTCTTAAGGAATGCAGTTCTTCCAATAAGTGCGTTTGTGTCATTGAATGAACATTTACGTCATTTAGTGCATCCCAAGGCTTATTCCAATCACATTTCGGTCTTAAGGAATGTACTTCTTCCAATAAGTGCGTTTGTGTCATTGGATGAAAATTTAAGTTATTTTGTGCATCCCTAGGCTTATTCTAATCACTTTTCGTTCTTAAGGAATGCAGTTCTTCCAATAAGTGCGTTTGGGTCATTGAATGAACATTTACGTCATTTTGTGCATCCCAAGGCTTTTTCCAATCACATTTCGGTCTTAAGGAAAGTAGTTCATCCAACAAGTGTGTTTGTATCATTGGATGAAAATTTACGCCATTTTGTGCATCCCAAGGCTTATTCTAATCATTTTTCGTTCTTCAGGAATGTAGTTCCTCCAATAAGTGCGTTTGTTTCATTCAATAAACATTTAAGTCTTTTTGTACATTCCATGGCTTATTCTAATATAATTTCAATGTTAAGGAAAGTAATTCATCCAATAAGTGCGTTTGTGTCATTGAATGAACATTTACGTCATTTTGTGCATCCCTAGGCTTATTCTAATCACTTTTCGTTCTTAAGGAATGTAGTTTTTCCAATAAGTGCGTTTGTGTCATTGAATGAACATTTACGTCATTTAGTGCATCCGAGGCTTATTCCAATCACATTTCGGTCTTAAGGAATGTACTTCTTCCAATAAGTGCGTTTGTGTCATTGGATGAAAATTTAAGTTATTTTGTGCATCCCTAGGCTTATTCTAATCACTTTTCGTTCTTAAGGAATGCAGTTCTTCCAATAAGTGCGTTTGGGTCATTGAATGAACATTTACGTCATTTTTTGCGTCCCAAGGCATATTCCAATCACATTTCGGTCTTAAGGAAAGTAGTTCATCCAATAAGTGTGTTTGTATCATTGGATGAAAATTTACGCCATTTTGTGCATCCCAAGGCTTATTCTAATCATTTTTCGTTCTTCAGGAATGTAGTTCCTCCAATAAGTGCGTTTGTGTCATTCAATGAACATTTAAGTCTTTCTGTGCATTCCAAGGCTTATTCTAATCACATTTCGGTGTTAAGGAAAGTAGTTCATCCAATAAGTGCGTTTGTGTCATTGGATTAACATTTATGTCGTTTTATGCATCCCAAGGCTTGTTCTAATCATTATTCGTTCTTAAGGAATGTAGTTCATCCAATAACTGCGTTTGTGTCATTAATTTAACATTTACGTCATTTTGTGCATTCCTAGGCTTATTCTAATCACTTTTCGTTCTTAAGGAATGTAGTTCATCCAATAAGTGCGTTTGTGTCATTGGATGAAAATTTAAGTCATTTTGTGCATCCCAAGGCTTATCCTAATCACTTTTCGTTCTTCAGGAATATAGTTCCTCCAATAAGTGCGTTTGTATCATTGGATGAACATTTACGTCATTTTGTGCATCCCTACGCTTGTTCTAATCACTTTTCGTTCTGAAGGAATGTAGTTCATCCAATAAGTGCGTTTTTGTCATTGAATGAACATTTACGTCATTTTGTGCATCCCTAGGCTTATTCTAATCACTTTTCGTTCTTAAGGAATGCAGTTCTTCCAATAAGTGCGTTTGGGTCATTGAATGAACATTTACGTCATTTTGTGCATCCCAAGGCTTATTCCAATCACATTTCGGTCTTAAGGAAAGTAGTTCATCCAATAAGTGTGTTTGTATCATTGGATGAAAATTTATGCCATTTGGTGCATCCCAAGTTTATTCTAATCATTTTTCGTTCTTCAGGAATGTAGTTCCTCCAATAAGTGCGTTTGTCTCATTCAATGAACATTTAAGTCTCTTTGTGCATTCCAAGGCTTATTCTAATTACATTTCGGTGTTAAGGAAAGTAATTCATCCAATAAGTGCGTTTGTGTCATTGGATTAACATTTATGTCATTTTATGCATCCCAAGGCTTCTTCTAATCACTATTTGTTCTTAAGGAATGTAGTTCATCCAATAACTGCGTTTGTTTCATTAATTTAACATTTACGTCATTTTGTGCATTCCTAGGCTTATTCTAATCACATTTCGTTCTTAAGGAATGTAGTTCATCCAATAAGTGCGTTTGTGTCATTGGATGAAAATTTAAGTCATTTTGTGCAACCCAAGGCTTATCCTAATCACTTTTCGTTCTTCAGGAATATAGTTCCTCCAATAAGTGCGTTTTTCTCATTGGACGAACATTTACGTCATTTTGTGCATCCCTACGCTTGTTCTAATCACTTTTCGTTCTTCAGGAATGTAGTTCATCCAATAAGTGCGTTTGTGTCATTGAATAAACATTTACGTCATTTTGTGCATCCCTAGGCTTATTCTAATCACTTTTCGTTCTTAACGAATGTAGTTCTTCCAATAAGTGCGTTTGTGTCATTGAATGAACATTTACGTCATTTTGTGCATCCCAAGGCTTATTCCAATCACATTTCGGTCTTAAGGAAAGTAGTTCATCCAATAAGTGTGTTTGTCTCATTGGATGAAAATTTACGCCATTTTGTGCATCCCAAGGCTTATTCTAATCATTTTTCGTTCTTCAGGAATGTAGTTCCTCCAATAAGTGCGTTTGTGTCATTCAATAAACATTTAAGTCTTTTTGTGCATTCCATGGCTTATTCTAATATAATTTCAATGTTAAGGAAAGTAATTCATCCAATAAGTGCGTTTGTGTCATTGAATGAACATTTACGTCATTTTGTGCATCCCTAGGCTTATTCTAATCACTTTTCGTTCTTAAGGAATGTAGTTTTTCCAATAAGTGCGTTTGTGTCATTGAATGAACATTTACGTCATTTAGTGCATCCGAAGGCTTATTCCAATCACATTTCGGTCTTAAGGAATGTACTTCTTCCAATAAGTGCGTTTGTGTCATTGGATGAAAATTTAAGTTATTTTGTGCATCCCTAGGCTTATTCTAATCACTTTTCGTTCTTAAGGAATGCAGTTCTTCCAATAAGTGCGTTTGGGTCATTGAATGAACATTTACGTCATTTTTTGCGTCCCAAGGCATATTCCAATCACATTTCGGTCTTAAGGAAAGTAGTTCATCCAATAAGTGTGTTTGTATCATTGGATGAAAATTTACGCCATTTTGTGCATCCCAAGGCTTATTCTAATCATTTTTCGTTCTTCAGGAATGTAGTTCATCCAATAAGTGCGTTTGTGTTATTGAATGAACATTTACGTCATTTTGTGCATCCCTAGGCTTATTCTAATCACTCTTCGTTCTTAAGGAATGTAGTTCTTCCAATAACTGCGTTTGTGTGATTAATTTAACATTTACGTCATTTTGTGCATTCCTAGGCTTATTCTAATCACTTTTCGTTCTTAAGGAATGTAGTTCATCCAATAAGTGCGTTTGTGTCATTGGATGAAAATTTAAGTCATTTTGTGCATCCCAAGGCTTATCCTAATCACTTTTCGTTCTTCAGGAATATAGTTCCTCCAATAAGTGCGTTTGTATCATTGGATGAACATTTACGTCATTTTGTGCATCCCTACGCTTGTTCTAATCACTTTTCGTTCTGAAGGAATGTAGTTCATCCAATAAGTGCGTTTGTGTCATTGAATGAACATTTACGTAATTTTGTGCATCCCTAGGCTTATTCTAATCACTTTTCGTTCTTAAGGAATGCAGTTCTTCCAATAAGTGCGTTTGGGTCATTGAATGAACATTTACGTCATTTTGTGCATCCCTAGGCTTATTCTAATCACTTTTCGTTCTTAAGGAATGTAGTTCTTCCAATAACTGCGTTTGTGTCATTAATTTAACATTTACGTCATTTTGTGCATTCCTAGGCTTATTCTAATCACTTTTCGTTCTTAAGGAATGTAGTTCATCCAATAAGTGCGTTTGTGTCATTGGATGAAAATTTAAGTCATTTTGTGCATCCCAAGGCTTATCCTAATCACTTTTCGTTCTTCAGGAATATAGTTCCTCCAATAAGTGCATTTGTATCATTGGATGAACATTTACGTCATTTTGTGCATCCCTACGCTTGTTCTAATCACTTTTCGTTCTGAAGGAATGTAGTTCATCCAATAAGTGCGTTTGTGTCATTGAATGAACATTTACGTCATTTTGTGCATCCCTAGGCTTATTCTAATCACTTTTCGTTCTTAAGGAATGCAGTTCTTCCAATAAGTGCGTTTGGGTCATTGAATGAACATTTACGTCATTTTGTGCATCCCAAGGCTTATTCCAATCACATTTCGGTCTTAAGGAAAGTAGTTCATCCAATAAGTGTGTTTGTATCATTGGATGAAAATTTACGCCATTTTGTGCATCCCAAGGCTTATTCTAATCATTTTTCGTTCTTTAGGAATGTAGTTCCTCCAATAAGTGCGTTTGTGTCATTCAATGAACATTTAAGTTTTTTTGTGCATTCCAAGGCTTATTCTAATCACATTTCGGTGTTAAGGAAAGTAATTCATCCAATAAGTGCGTTTGTGTCATTGAATGAACATTTACGTCATTTTGTGCATCCCTAGGCTTATTCTAATCACTTTTCGTTCTTAAGGAATGTAGTTCATCCAATAAGAATGTTTGTGTCATTGGATGAACATTTACGTCATTTTGTGCATCCCAAGGCTTATTCCAATCACATTTCGGTCTTAAGGAAAGTAGTTCATCCAATAAGTGTGTTTGTATCATTGGATGAAAATTTACGCCATTTTGTGCATCCCAAGGCTTATTCTAATCATTTTTCGTTCTTCAGGAATGTAGTTCCTCCAATAAGTGCGTTTGTGTCATTCAATGAACATTTAAGTCTTTTTGTGCATTCCAAGGCTTATTCTAATCACTTTTCGTTCTTAAGGAATGTAGTTCTTCCAATAAGTGCGTTTGTGTCATTGAATGAACATTTACGTCATTTTGTGCATCCCAAGGCTTATTCCAATCACATTTCGGTCTTAAGGAAAGTAGTTCATCCAATAAGTGTGTTTGTATCATTGGATGAAAATTTACGCCATTTTGTGCATCCCAAGGCTTATTCTAATCATTTTTCGTTCTTTAGGAATGTAGTTCCTCCAATAAGTGCGTTTGTGTCATTCAATGAACATTTAAGTTTTTTTGTGCATTCCAAGGCTTATTCTAATCACATTTCGGTGTTAAGGAAAGTAATTCATCCAATAAGTGCGTTTGTGTCATTGAATGAACATTTACGTCATTTTGTGCATCCCTAGGCTTATTCTAATCACTTTTCGTTCTTAAGGAATGTAGTTCATCCAATAAGAATGTTTGTGTCATTGGATGAACATTTACGTCATTTTGTGCATCCCAAGGCTTATTCCAATCACATTTCGGTCTTAAGGAAAGTAGTTCATCCAATAAGTGTGTTTGTATCATTGGATGAAAATTTACGCCATTTTGTGCATCCCAAGGCTTATTCTAATCATTTTTCGTTCTTCAGGAATGTAGTTCCTCCAATAAGTGCGTTTGTCTCATTCAATGAACATTTAAGTCTCTTTGTGCATTCCAAGGCTTATTCTAATTACATTTCAGTGTTAAGGAAAGTAATTCATCCAATAAGTGCGTTTGTGTCATTGGATTAACATTTATGTCATTTTATGCATCCCAAGGCTTCTTCTAATCACTATTCGTTCTTAAGGAATGTAGTTCATCCAATAACTGCGTTTGTTTCATTAATTTAACATTTACGTCATTTTGTGCATTCCTAGGCTTATTCTAATCACTTTTCGTTCTTAAGGAATGTAGTTCATCCAATAAGTGCGTTTGTGTCATTGGATGAAAATTTAAGTCATTTTGTGCATCCCAAGGCTTATCCTAATCACTTTTCGTTCTTCAGGAATATAGTTCCTCCAATAAGTGCATTTGTATCATTGGATGAACATTTACGTCATTTTGTGCATCCCTACGCTTGTTCTAATCACTTTTCGTTCTGAAGGAATGTAGTTCATCCAATAAGTGCGTTTGTGTCATTGAATGAACATTTACGTCATTTTGTGCATCCCTAGGCTTATTCTAATCACTTTTCGTTCTTAAGGAATGTAGTTCTTCCAATAACTGCGTTTGTGTCATTAATTTAACATTTACGTCATTTTGTGCATTCCTTGGCTTATTCTAATCACTTTTCGTTCTTAAGGAATGCAGTTCATCCAATAAGTGCGTTTGTGTCATTGGATGAAAATTTAAGTCATTTTGTGCATCCCAAGGCTTATCCTAATCACTTTTCGTTCTTCAGGAATATAGTTCCTCCAATAAGTGCGTTTGTATCATTGGATGAACATTTACGTCATTTTGTGCATCCCTACGCTTGTTCTAATCACTTTTCGTTCTGAAGGAATGTAGTTCATCCAATAAGTTCGTTTGTGTCATTGAATGAACATTTACGTCATTTTGTGCATCCCTAGGCTTATTCTAATCACTTTTCGTTCTTAAGGAATGTAGTTCTTCCAATAACTGCGTTTGTGTCATTAATTTAACATTTACGTCATTTTATGCATTCCTAGGCTTATTCTAATCACTTTTCGTTCTTAAGGAATGTAGTTCATCCAATAAGTGCGTTTGTGTCATTGGATGAAAATTTAAGTCATTTTGTGCATCCCAAGGCTTATCCTAATCACTTTTCGTTCTTCAGGAATATAGTTCCTCCAATAAGTGCGTTTGTATCATTGGATGAACATTTACGTCATTTTGTGCATCCCTACGCTTGTTCTAATCACTTTTCGTTCTGAAGGAATGTAGTTCATCCAATAAGTGCGTTTGTGTCATTGAATGAACATTTACGTCATTTTGTGCATCCCTAGGCTTATTCTAATCACTCTTCGTTCTTAAGGAATGTAGTTCTTCCAATAACTGCGTTTGTGTCATTAATTTAACATTTACGTCATTTTGTGCATTCCTAGGCTTATTCTAATCACTTTTCGTTCTTAAGGAATGTAGTTCATCCAATAAGTGCGTTTGTGTCATTGGATGAAAATTTAAGTCATTTTGTGCATCCCAAGGCTTATCCTAATCACTTTTCGTTCTTCAGGAATATAGTTCCTCCAATAAGTGCGTTTGTATCATTGGATGAACTTTTACGTCATTTTGTGCATCCCTACGCTTGTTCTAATCACTTTTCGTTCTGAAGGAATGTAGTTCATCCAATAAGTGCGTTTGTGTCATTGAATGAACATTTACGTCATTTTGTGCATCCCTAGGCTTATTCTAATCACTTTTCGTTCTTAAGGAATGTAGTTCTTCCAATAACTGCGTTTGTGTCATTAATTTAACATTTACGTCATTTTGTGCATTCCTAGGCTTATTCTAATCACTTTTCGTTCTTAAGGAATGTAGTTCATCCAATAAGTGCGTTTGTGTCATTGGATGAAAATTTAAGTCATTTTGTGCATCCCAAGGCTTATCCTAGTCACTTTTCGTTCTTGAGGAATATAGTTCCTCCAATAAGTGCGTTTGTATCATTGGATGAACATTTACGTCATTTTCTGCATCCCTACGCTTGTTCTAATCACTTTTCGTTATGAAGGAATGTAGTTCATCCAATAAGTGCGTTTGTGTCATTGAATGAACATTTACGTCATTTTGTGCATCCCTAGGCTTATTCTAATCACTTTTCGTTCTTAAGGAATGCAGTTCTTCCAATAAGTGCCTTTAGGTCATTGAATGAACATTTACGTCATTTTTTGCATCCCAAGGCATATTCCAATCACATTTCGGTCTTAAGGAAAGTAGTTCATCCAATAAGTGTGTTTGTATCATTGGATGAAAATTTACGCCATTTTGTGCATCCCAAGGCTTATTCTAATCATTTTTCGTTCTTCAGGAATGTAGTTCCTCCAATAAGTGCGTTTGTGTCATTCAATGAACATTTAAGTCTTTCTGTGCATTCCAAGGCTTATTCTAATCACATTTCGGTGTTAAGGAAAGTAGTTCATCCAATAAGTGCGTTTGTGTCATTGGATTAACATTTATGTCGTTTTATGCATCCCAAGGCTTGTTCTAATCATTATTCGTTCTTAAGGAATGTAGTTCATCCAATAACTGCGTTTGTGTCATTAATTTAACATTTACGTCATTTTGTGCATTCCTAGGCTTATTCTAATCACTTTTCGTTCTTAAGGAATGTAGTTCATCCAATAAGTGCGTTTGTGTCATTGGATGAAAATTTAAGTCATTTTGTGCATCCCAAGGCTTATCCTAATCATTTTTCGTTCTTCAGGAATGTAGTTCCTCCAATAAGTGCGTTTGTATCATTGGATGAACATTTACGTCATATTGTGCATCCCTACGCTTGTTCTAATCACTTTTCGTTCTTAAAGAATGCAGTTCTTCCAATAAGTGCGTTTGGGTCATTGAATGAACATTTACGTCATTTTGTGCATCCCAAGGCTTATTCCAATCACATTTCGGTCTTAAAGAATGCAGTTCTTCCAATAAGTGCGTTTGGGTCATTGAATGAACATTTACGTCATTTTGTGCATCCCAAGGCTTATTCCAATCACATTTCGGTCTTAAGGAAAGTAGTTCATCCAATAAGTGTGTTTGTATCATTGGATGAAAAGTTACGCCATTTTGTGCATCCCAAGGCTTATTCTAATCATTTTTCGTTCTTCAGGAATGTAGTTCCTCCAATAAGTGCGTTTGAGTCATTCAATGAACATTTAATTCTTTTTGTGCATTCCAAGGCTTATTCTAATCACATTTCGGTGTTAAGGAAAGTAATTCATCCAATAAGTGCGTTTGTGTCATTGAATGAACATTTATGCATTTTGTGCATCCCTAGGCTTATTCTAATCACTTTTCGTTCTTAAGGAAAGTAAGTCATCCAATAAGTGCGTTTGTGTCAGTGAATGAACATTTACGTCATTTTGTGCATCCCTAGGCTTATTCTAATCACTTTTCGTTCTTAAGGAATGTAGTTTTTCCAATAAGTGCGTTTGTGTCATTGAATGATTATTTACGTCATTTAGTGCATCCCAAGGCTTATTCCAATCACATTTCGGTCTTAAGGAATGTAGTTCATCCAATAAGTTCGTTTGTGTCATTGGATAAAAATTTATGTCATTTTGTGTATCCCAAGGCTTATTCTAATAACTTTTCGTTCTTCAGGAATATAGTTCCTCCAATAAGTCCGTTTGTATCATTGGATGAACATTTATGTCATTTTGTGCATCCCTCCGCTTGTTCTAATCACTTTTCGTTCTGAAGGAATGTAGTTCATCCAATAAGTGCGTTTGTGTTATTGAATAAACATTTACGTCATTTTGTGCATCCCTAGGCTTATTCTAATCACTTTTCGTTATTAAGGAATGTAGTTCTTCCAATAAGTGCGTTTGTGTCATTAATTTAAGATTTACGTCATTTTGTGCATTCCTAGGCTTATTCTAATCACTTTTCGTTCTTAAGGAATGTAGTTCATCCAATAAGTGCGTTTGTGTCATTGGATGAAAATTTAAGTCATTTTGTGCATCCGAAGGCTTATTCTAATCATTTTTCGTTCTTCAGGAATGTAGTTCCTCCAATAAGTGCGTTTGTGTCATTCAATGAACATTTAAGTCTTTTTGTGCATTCCAAGGCTTATTCTAATCACATTTCGGTGTTAAGGAGAGTAATTCATCCAATAAGTGCGTTTGTGTCATTGGATTAACATTTATGTCATTTTATGCATCCCAAGGCTTCTTCTAATCACTATTCGTTCTTAAGGAATGTAGTTCATCCAATAACTGCGTTTGTGTCATTAATTTAACATTTACGTCATTTTGTGCATTCCTAGGCTTATTCCAATCACATTTCGGTCTTAAGGAAAGTAGTTCATCCAATAAGTGCGTTTATGTCATTGGATGAAAATTTAAGCCATTTTGTGCATCCCAAGGCTTATTCTAATCACTTTTCGTTCTTAAGGAATGTAGTTCTTCCAATAAGTGCGTTTGTGTCATTGAATGAACATTTACGTCATTTTGTGCATCCCAAGGCTTATTCCAATCACATTTCGGTCTTAAGGAAAGTAGTTTATCCAATAAGTGTGTTTGTATCATTGGATGAAAATTTACGCCATTTTGTACATCACAAGGCTTATTCTAATCACTTTTCGTTCTTAAGGAATGTAGTTCCTCCAATAAGTGCGTTTGTGTCATTCAATGAACATTTAAGTCTTTTTGTGCATTCCAAGGCTTATTCTAATCACATTTCGGTGTTAAGGAAAGTAATTCATCCAATAAGTGCGTTTGTGTCATTGGATTAACATTTATGTCATTTTATGCATCCCAAGGCTTATTCTAATCACTATTCGTTCTTAAGGAATGTAGTTCTTCCAATAACTCCGTTTGTGTCATTAATTTAACATTTACGTCATTTTTTGCAATCCTAGGCTTATTCTAATCATTTTTCGTTCTTAAGGAATGTAGTTCATCCAATAAGTGCGTTTGTGTCATTGGATGAACATTTATGTCATTTTGTGCATCCCAAGGCTTATTCCAATCACATTTCGGTCTTCAGGAATATAGTTCGTCCAATAAGTGGGTTTGTGTCATTGGATGAAAATTTACGCCATTATGTGCATCCCCAGGCTTATTCTAATGATTTTTCATTCTTCAGGAATGTAGTTCCTCCAATAAGTGCGTTTGTGTCATTCAATGAACATTTAAGTCTTTTTGTGCATCCCAAGGCTTATCCTAATCACATTTCTGTGTTAAGGAAAGTAATTCATCCAATAAGTGCGTTTGTGTCATTGGATTAACATTTATGTCATTTTCTGCATCCCAAGGCTTATTCTAATCACTATTCGTTCTTAAGGAATGTAGTTCTTCCAATAACTGCGTTTGTGTCATTAATTTAACATTTACGTCATTTTTTGCAATCCTAGGCTTATTCTAATCACTTTTCGTTCTTAAGGAATGTAGTTCATCCAATAAGTGCGTTTGTGTCATTGGATGAACATTTACGTCATTTTGTGCATCCCAAGGCTTATTCTAATCACTTTTCGTTCTTCAGGAATATAGTTCGTCCAATAAGTGGGTTTGTGTCATTGAATGAACATTTACGTCATTTTGTGCATCCCTAGGCTTATTCTAATCACTTTTCGTTGTTAAGGAATGTAGTTCTTCCAATAAGTGCGTTTGTGTCATTGAATGAACATTTACGTCATTTTGTGCATCCCAAGGCTTATTCCAATCACATTTCGGTCTTAAGGAAAGTAGTTCATCCAATAAGTGTGTTTGTATCATTGGATGAAAATTTACGCCATTTTGTGCATCCCAAAGCTTATTCTAATCATTTTTCGTTCTTCAGGAATGTAGTTCCTCCAATAAGTGCGTTTGTGTCATTCAATGAACATTTAAGTCTTTTTGTGCATTCCAAGGCTTATTCTAATCACATTTCGGTGTTAAGGAAAGTAATTCATCCAATAAATGCATTTGTGTCATTGGATTAACATTTATGTCATTTTATGCATCCCAAGGCTTATTCTAATCACTATTCGTTCTTAAGGAATGTAGTTCATCCAATAACTGCGTTTGTGTCATTAATTTAACATTTACGTCATTTTGTGCATTCCTAGGCTTATTCCAATCACATTTCGGTCTTAAGGAAAGTAGTTCATCCAATAAGTGGGTTTGTATCATTGGATGAAAATTTACGCCATTTTGTGCATCCCAAGGCTTATTCTAATCACTTTTCGTTCTTAAGGAATGTTGTTCTTCCAATAAGTGCGTTTGTGTCATTGAATGAACATTTACGTCATTTTGTGCATCCCAAGGCTTATTCCAATCACATTTCGGTCTTAAGGAAAGTAGTTTATCCAATAAGTGTGTTTGTATCATTGGATGAAAATTTACGCCATTTTGTACATCCCAAGGCTTATTCTAATCACTTTTCGTTCTTAAGGAATGTAGTTCCTCCAATAAGTGCGTTTGTGTCATTCAATGAACATTTAAGTCTTTTTGTGCATTCCAAGGCTTATTCTAATCACATTTCGGTGTTAAGGAAAGTAATTCATCCAATAAGTGCGTTTGTGTCATTGGATTAACATTTATGTCATTTTATGCATCCCAAGGCTTATTCTAATCACTATTCGTTCTTAAGGAATGTAGTTCTTCCAATAACTCCGTTTGTGTCATTAATTTAACATTTACGTCATTTTTTGCAATCCTAGGCTTATTCTAATCATTTTTCGTTCTTAAGGAATGTAGTTCATCCAATAAGTGCGTTTGTGTCATTGGATGAACATTTACGTCATTTTGTGCATCCCAAGGCTTATTCCAATCACATTTCGGTCTTCAGGAATATAGTTCGTCCAATAAGTGGGTTTGTGTCATTGGATGAAAATTTACGCCATTATGTGCATCCCCAGGCTTATTCTAATGATTTTTCATTCTTCAGGAATGTAGTTCCTCCAATAAGTGCGTTTGTGTCATTCAATGAACATTTAAGTCTTTTTGTGCATCCCAAGGCTTATCCTAATCACATTTCTGTGTTAAGGAAAGTAATTCATCCAATAAGTGCGTTTGTGTCATTGGATTAACATTTATGTCATTTTCTGCATCCCAAGGCTTATTCTAATCACTATTCGTTCTTAAGGAATGTAGTTCTTCCAATAACTGCGTTTGTGTCATTAATTTAACATTTACGTCATTTTTTGCAATCCTAGGCTTATTCTAATCACTTTTCGTTCTTAAGGAATGTAGTTCATCCAATAAGTGCGTTTGTGTCATTGGATGAACATTTACGTCATTTTGTGCATCCCAAGGCTTATTCTAATCACTTTTCGTTCTTCAGGAATATAGTTCGTCCAATAAGTGGGTTTGTGTCATTGAATGAACATTTACGTCATTTTGTGCATCCCTAGGCTTATTCTAATCACTTTTCGTTGTTAAGGAATGTAGTTCTTCCAATAAGTGCGTTTGTGTCATTGAATGAACATTTACGTCATTTTGTGCATCCCAAGGCTTATTCCAATCACATTTCGGTCTTAAGGAAAGTAGTTCATCCAATAAGTGTGTTTGTATCATTGGATGAAAATTTACGCCATTTTGTGCATCCCAAAGCTTATTCTAATCATTTTTCGTTCTTCAGGAATGTAGTTCCTCCAATAAGTGCGTTTGTGTCATTCAATGAACATTTAAGTCTTTTTGTGCATTCCAAGGCTTATTCTAATCACATTTCGGTGTTAAGGAAAGTAATTCATCCAATAAATGCATTTGTGTCATTGGATTAACATTTATGTCATTTTATGCATCCCAAGGCTTATTCTAATCACTATTCGTTCTTAAGGAATGTAGTTCATCCAATAACTGCGTTTGTGTCATTAATTTAACATTTACGTCATTTTGTGCATTCCTAGGCTTATTCCAATCACATTTCGGTCTTAAGGAAAGTAGTTCATCCAATAAGTGGGTTTGTATCATTGGATGAAAATTTACGCCATTTTGTGCATCCCAAGGCTTATTCTAATCACTTTTCGTTCTGAAGGAATGTAGTTCTTCCAATAAGTGCGTTTGTGTCATTGAATGAACATTTACGTCATTTTGTGCATCCCAAGGCTTATTCCAATCACATTTCGGTCTTAAGGAAAGTAGTTTATCCAATAAGTGTGTTTGTATCATTGGATGAAAATTTACGCCATTTTGTACATCCCAAGGCTTATTCTAATCACTTTTCGTTCTTAAGGAATGTAGTTCCTCCAATAAGTGCGTTTGTGTCATTCAATGAACATTTAAGTCTTTTTGTGCATTCCAAGGCTTATTCTAATCACATTTCGGTGTTAAGGAAAGTAATTCATCCAATAAGTGCGTTTGTGTCATTGGATTAACATTTATGTCATTTTATGCATCCCAAGGCTTATTCTAATCACTATTCGTTCTTAAGGAATGTAGTTCTTCCAATAACTCCGTTTGTGTCATTAATTTAACATTTACGTCATTTTTTGCAATCCTAGGCTTATTCTAATCACTTTTCGTTCTTAAGGAATGTAGTTCATCCAATAAGTGCGTTTGTGTCATTGGATGAACATTTACGTCATTTTGTGCATCCCAAGGCTTATTCGAATCACTTTTCGTTCTTCAGGAATATAGTTCGTCCAATAAGTGGGTTTGTGTCATTGAATGAACATTTACGTCATTTTGTGCATCCCCAGGCTTATTCTAATGATTTTTCATTCTTCAGGAATGTAGTTCCTCCAATAAGTGCGTTTGTGTCATTCAATGAACATTTAAGTCTTTTTGTGCATCCCAAGGCTTATCCTAATCACATTTCTGTGTTAAGGAAAGTAATTCATCCAATAAGTGCGTTTGTGTCATTGGATTAACATTTATGTCATTTTCTGCATCCCAAGGCTTATTCCAATCACTATTCGTTCTTAAGGAATGTAGTTCATCCAATAACTGCATTTGTGTCATTAATTTAACATTTACGTCATTTTGTGCATTCCTAGGCTTATTCCTATTACATTTCGGTCTTAAGGAAAGTAGTTCATCCAATTAGTGGGTTTGTATCATTGGATGAAAATTTATGCCATTTTGTGCATCCCAAGGCTTATTCTAATCACTTTTCGTTGTTAAGGAATGTAGTTCTTCCAATAAGTGCGTTTGTGTCATTGAATGAACATTTACGTCATTTTGTGCATCCCAAGGCTTATTTCAATCACATTTCGGTCTTAAGGAAAGTAGTTCATCCAATAAGTGTGTTTGTATCATTGGATGAAAATTTACGCCATTTTGTGCATCCCAAAGCTTATTCTAATCATTTTTCGTTCTTCAGGAATGTAGTTCCTCCAATAAGTGCGTTTGTGTCATTAAATGAACATTTAAGTCTTTTTGTGCATTCCAAGGCTTATTCTAATCACATTTCGATGTTAAGGAAAGTAATTCATCCAATAAGTGCATTTGTGTCATTGGATTAACATTTATGTCATTTTATGCATCCCAAGGCTTATTCTAATCACTATTCGTTCTTAAGGAATGTAGTTCATCCAATAACTGCGTTTGTGTCATTAATTTAACATTTACGTCATTTTGTGCATTCCTAGGCTTATTCCAATCACATTTCGGTCTTAAGGAAAGTAGTTCATCCAATAAGTGGGTTTGTATCATTGGATGAAAATTTACGCCATTTTGTGCATCCCAAGGCTTATTCTAATCACTTTTCGTTCTGAAGGAATGTAGTTCTTCCAATAAGTGCGTTTGTGTCATTGAATGAACATTTACGTCATTTTGTGCATCCCAAGGCTTATTCCAATCACATTTCGGTCTTAAGGAAAGTAGTTTATCCAATAAGTGTGTTTGTATCATTGGATGAAAATTTACGCCATTTTGTACATCCCAAGGCTTATTCTAATCACTTTTCGTTCTTAAGGAATGTAGTTCCTCCAATAAGTGCGTTTGTGTCATTCAATGAACATTTAAGTCTTTTTGTGCATTCCAAGGCTTATTCTAATCACATTTCGGTGTTAAGGAAAGTAATTCATCCAATAAGTGTGTTTGTGTCATTGGATTAACATTTATGTCATTTTATGCATCCCAAGGCTTATTCTAATCACTATTCGTTCTTAAGGAATGTAGTTCATCCAATAACTGCGTTTGTGTCATTAATTTAACATTTACGTCATTTTGTGCATTCCTAGGCTTATTCCAATCACATTTCGGTCTTAAGGAAAGTAGTTCATCCAATAAGTGCGTTTATGTCATTGGATGAAAATTTAAGCCATTTTGTGCATCCCAAGGCTTATTCTAATCACTTTTCGTTCTTAAGGAATGTAGTTCTTCCAATAAGTGCGTTTGTGTCATTGAATGAACATTTACGTCATTTTGTGCATCCCAAGGCTTATTCCAATCACATTTCGGTCTTAAGGAAAGTAGTTTATCCAATAAGTGTGTTTGTATCATTGGATGAAAATTTACGCCATTTTGTACATCCCAAGGCTTATTCTAATCACTTTTCGTTCTTAAGGAATGTAGTTCCTCCAATAAGTGCGTTTGTGTCATTCAATGAACATTTAAGTCTTTTTGTGCATTCCAAGGCTTATTCTAATCACATTTCGGTGTTAAGGAAAGTAATTCATCCAATAAGTGCGTTTGTGTCATTGGATTAACATTTATGTCATTTTATGCATCCCAAGGCTTATTCTAATCACTATTCGTTCTTAAGGAATGTAGTTCTTCCAATAACTCCGTTTGTGTCATTAATTTAACATTTACGTCATTTTTTGCAATCCTAGGCTTATTCTAATCATTTTTCGTTCTTAAGGAATGTAGTTCATCCAATAAGTGCGTTTGTGTCATTGGATGAACATTTACGTCATTTTGTGCATCCCAAGGCTTATTCCAATCACATTTCGGTCTTCAGGAATATAGTTCGTCCAATAAGTGGGTTTGTGTCATTGGATGAAAATTTACGCCATTATGTGCATCCCCAGGCTTATTCTAATGATTTTTCATTCTTCAGGAATGTAGTTCCTCCAATAAGTGCGTTTGTGTCATTCAATGAACATTTAAGTCTTTTTGTGCATCCCAAGGCTTATCCTAATCACATTTCTGTGTTAAGGAAAGTAATTCATCCAATAAGTGCGTTTGTGTCATTGGATTAACATTTATGTCATTTTCTGCATCCCAAGGCTTATTCTAATCACTATTCGTTCTTAAGGAATGTAGTTCTTCCAATAACTGCGTTTGTGTCATTAATTTAACATTTACGTCATTTTTTGCAATCCTAGGCTTATTCTAATCACTTTTCGTTCTTAAGGAATGTAGTTCATCCAATAAGTGCGTTTGTGTCATTGGATGAACATTTACGTCATTTTGTGCATCCCAAGGCTTATTCTAATCACTTTTCGTTCTTCAGGAATATAGTTCGTCCAATAAGTGGGTTTGTGTCATTGAATGAACATTTACGTCATTTTGTGCATCCCCAGGCTTATTCTAATGATTTTTCATTCTTCAGGAATGTAGTTCCTCCAATAAGTGCGTTTGTGTCATTCAATGAACATTTAAGTCTTTTTGTGCATCCCAAGGCTTATCCTAATCACATTTCTGTGTTAAGGAAAGTAATTCATCCAATAAGTGCGTTTGTGTCATTGGATTAACATTTATGTCATTTTCTGCATCCCAAGGCTTATTCCAATCACTATTCGTTCTTAAGGAATGTAGTTCATCCAATAACTGCATTTGTGTCATTAATTTAACATTTACGTCATTTTGTGCATTCCTAGGCTTATTCCTATTACATTTCGGTCTTAAGGAAAGTAGTTCATCCAATTAGTGGGTTTGTATCATTGGATGAAAATTTATGCCATTTTGTGCATCCCAAGGCTTATTCTAATCACTTTTCGTTGTTAAGGAATGTAGTTCTTCCAATAAGTGCGTTTGTGTCATTGAATGAACATTTACGTCATTTTGTGCATCCCAAGGCTTATTTCAATCACATTTCGGTCTTAAGGAAAGTAGTTCATCCAATAAGTGTGTTTGTATCATTGGATGAAAATTTACGTCATTTTGTGCATCCCAAGGCTTATTCCAGTCACATTTCGGTCTTAAGGAAAGTAGTTCATCCAATAAGTGTGTTTGTATCATTGGATGAAAATTTACGCCATTTTGTGCATCCCAAAGCTTATTCTAATCATTTTTCGTTCTTCAGGAATGTAGTTCCTCCAATAAGTGCGTTTGTGTCATTCAATGAACATTTAAGTCTTTTTGTGCATTCCAAGGCTTATTCTAATCACATTTCGGTGTTAAGGAAAGTAATTCATCCAATAAATGCATTTGTGTCATTGGATTAACATTTATGTCATTTTATGCATCCCAAGGCTTATTCTAATCACTATTCGTTCTTAAGGAATGTAGTTCATCCAATAACTGCGTTTGTGTCATTAATTTAACATTTACGTCATTTTGTGCATTCCTAGGCTTATTCCAATCACATTTCGGTCTTAAGGAAAGTAGTTCATCCAATAAGTGGGTTTGTATCATTGGATGAAAATTTACGCCATTTTGTGCATCCCAAGGCTTATTCTAATCACTTTTCGTTGTTAAGGAATGTAGTTCTTCCAATAAGTGCGTTTGTGTCATTGAATGAACATTTACGTCATTTTGTGCATCCCAAGGCTTATTTCAATCACATTTCGGTCTTAAGGAAAGTAGTTCATCCAATAAGTGTGTTTGTATCATTGGATGAAAATTTACGCCATTTTGTGCATCCCAAAGCTTATTCTAATCATTTTTCGTTCTTCAGGAATGTAGTTCCTCCAATAAGTGCGTTTGTGTCATTCAATGAACATTTAAGTCTTTTTGTGCATTCCAAGGCTTATTCTAATCACATTTCGGTGTTAAGGAAAGTAATTCATCCAATAAATGCATTTGTGTCATTGGATTAACATTTATGTCATTTTATGCATCCCAAGGCTTATTCTAATCACTATTCGTTCTTAAGGAATGTAGTTCTTCCAATAACTCCGTTTGTGTCATTAATTTAACATTTACGTCATTTTTTGCAATCCTAGGCTTATTCTAATCACTTTTCGTTCTTAAGGAATGTAGTTCATCCAATAAGTGCGTTTGTGTCATTGGATGAACATTTACGTCATTTTGTGCATCCCAAGGCTTATTCTAATCACTTTTCGTTCTTCAGGAATATAGTTCGTCCAATAAGTGGGTTTGTGTCATTGAATGAACATTTACGTCATTTTGTGCATCCCCAGGCTTATTCTAATGATTTTTCATTCTTCAGGAATGTAGTTCCTCCAATAAGTGCGTTTGTGTCATTCAATGAACATTTAAGTCTTTTTGTGCATCCCAAGGCTTATCCTAATCACATTTCTGTGTTAAGGAAAGTAATTCATCCAATAAGTGCGTTTGTGTCATTGGATTAACATTTATGTCATTTTCTGCATCCCAAGGCTTATTCCAATCACTATTCGTTCTTAAGGAATGTAGTTCATCCAATAACTGCATTTGTGTCATTAATTTAACATTTACGTCATTTTGTGCATTCCTAGGCTTATTCCAATCACATTTCGGTCTTAAGGAAAGTAGTTCATCCAATTAGTGGGTTTGATCATTGGATGAAAATTTACGCCATTTTGTGCATCCCAAGGCTTATTCTAATCACTTTTCGTTGTTAAGGAATGTAGTTCTTCCAATAAGTGCGTTTGTGTCATTGAATGAACATTTACGTCATTTTGTGCATCCCAAGGCTTATTTCAATCACATTTCGGTCTTAAGGAAAGTAGTTCATCCAATAAGTGTGTTTGTATCATTGGATGAAAATTTACGCCATTTTGTGCATCCCAAAGCTTATTCTAATCATTTTTCGTTCTTCAGGAATGTAGTTCCTCCAATAAGTGCGTTTGTGTCATTAAATGAACATTTAAGTCTTTTTGTGCATTCCAAGGCTTATTCTAATCACATTTCGATGTTAAGGAAAGTAATTCATCCAATAAGTGCATTTGTGTCATTGGATTAACATTTATGTCATTTTATGCATCCCAAGGCTTATTCTAATCACTATTCGTTCTTAAGGAATGTAGTTCATCCAATAACTGCGTTTGTGTCATTAATTTAACATTTACGTCATTTTGTGCATTCCTAGGCTTATTCCAATCACATTTCGGTCTTAAGGAAAGTAGTTCATCCAATAAGTGGGTTTGTATCATTGGATGAAAATTTACGCCATTTTGTGCATCCCAAGGCTTATTCTAATCACTTTTCGTTCTGAAGGAATGTAGTTCTTCCAATAAGTGCGTTTGTGTCATTGAATGAACATTTACGTCATTTTGTGCATCCCAAGGCTTATTCCAATCACATTTCGGTCTTAAGGAAAGTAGTTTATCCAATAAGTGTGTTTGTATCATTGGATGAAAATTTACGCCATTTTGTACATCCCAAGGCTTATTCTAATCACTTTTCGTTCTTAAGGAATGTAGTTCCTCCAATAAGTGCGTTTGTGTCATTCAATGAACATTTAAGTCTTTTTGTGCATTCCAAGGCTTATTCTAATCACTTTTCGGTGTTAAGGAAAGTAATTCATCCAATAAGTGTGTTTGTGTCATTGGATTAACATTTATGTCATTTTATGCATCCCAAGGCTTATTCTAATCACTATTCGTTCTTAAGGAATGTAGTTCATCCAATAACTGCGTTTGTGTCATTAATTTAACATTTACGTCATTTTGTGCATTCCGAGGCTTATTCTAATCACTTTTCGTTCTTAAGGAATGTAGTTCATCCAATAAGTGCGTTTGTGTCATTGGATGAAAATTTAAGTCATTTTGTGCATCCGAAGGCTTATTCTAATCATTTTTCGTTCTTCAGGAATGTAGTTCCTCCAATAAGTGCGTTTGTGTCATTGGATGAACATTTACGTCATTTTGTGCATCCCAAGGCTTATTCTAATCACTTTTCGTTCTTCAGGAATATAGTTCCTCCAATAAGTGGGTTTGGGTCATTGAATGAACATTTACGTCATTTTGTGCATCCCTAGGCTTATTCTAATCACTTTTCGTTGTTAAGGAATGTAGTTCTTCCAATAAGTTCGTTTGTGTCATGGAATGAACATTTACGTCATTTTGTGCATCCCAAGGCTTATTCCAATCACATTTCGGTCTTAAGGAAAGTAGTTCATCCAATAAGTGTGTTTGTATCATTGGATGAAAATTTACGCCATTTTGTGCATCCCAAAGCTTATTCTAATCATTTTTCGTTCTTCAGGAATGTAGTTCCTCCAATAAGTGCGTTTGTGTCATTCAATGAACATTTAAGTCTTTTTGTGCATTCCAAGGCTTATTCTAATCACATTTCGGTGTTAAGGAAAGTAATTCATCCAATAAGTGCATTTGTGTCATTGGATTATCATTTATGTCATTTTATGCATCCCAAGGCTTATTCTAATCACTATTCGTTCTTAAGGAATGTAGTTCATCCAATAACTGCATTTGTGTCATTAATTTAACATTTACGTCATTTTGTGCATTCCTAGGCTTATTCCAATCACATTTCGGTCTTAAGGAATGTAGTTCATCCAATAAGTGGGTTTGTATCATTGGATGAAAATTTACGCCATTTTGTGCATCCCAAGGCTTATTCTAATCACTTTTCGTTCTTAAGGAATGTAGTTCTTCCAATAAGTGCGTTTGTGTCATTGAATGAACATTTACGTCATTTTGTGCATCCCAAGGCTTATTCCAATCACATTTCGGTCTTAAGGAAAGTAGTTCATCCAATAAGTGTGTTTGTATCATTGGATGAAAATTTACGCCATTTTGTGCATCCCAAAGCTTATTCTAATCATTTTTCGTTCTTCAGGAATGTAGTTCCTCCAATAAGTGCGTTTGTGTCATTCAATGAACATTTAAGTCTTTTTGTGCATTCCAAGGCTTATTCTAATCACATTTCGGTGTTAAGGAAAGTAATTCATCCAATAAGTGCGTTTGTGTCATTGGATTAACATTTATGTCATTTTATGCATCCCAAGGCTTATTCTAATCACTATTCGTTCTTAAGGAATGTAGTTCATCCAATAACTGCGTTTGGGTCATTAATTTAACATTTACGTCATTTTGTGCATTCCGAGGCTTATTCTAATCACTTTTCGTTCTTAAGAAATGTAGTTCATCCAATAAGTGCGTTTGTGTCATTGGATGAAAATTTAAGTCATTTTGTGCATCCGAAGGCTTATTCTAATCATTTTTCGTTCTTCAGGAATGTAGTTCCTCCAATAAGTGCGTTTGTGTCATTCAATGAACATTTAAGTCTTTTTGTGCATTCCAAGGCTTATTCTAATCACATTTCGGTGTTAAGGAAAGTAATTCATCCAATAAGTGCGTTTGTGTCATTGGATTAACATTTATGTCATTTTATGCATACCAAGGCTTATTCTAATCACTATTCGTTCTTAAGGAATATAGTTCATCCAATAACTGCGTTTGTGTCATTAATTTAACATTTACGTCATTTTGTCCATTCCTAGGCTTATTCTAATCACTCTCCGTTCTTAAGGAATGTAGTTCATCCAATAAGTGCGTTTGTGTCATTGGATGAAAATTTAAGTCATTTTGTGCATCCCAAGGCTTATCCTAATCACTTTTCGTTCTTCAAGAATATAGTTCCTCCAATAAGTGCGTTTGTATCATTGGATGAACATTTACATCATTTGGTGCATCCCTACGCTTGTTCTAATCACTTTTCATTCTGAAGGAATGTAGTTCATCCAATAAGTGCGTTTGTGTCAAGGAATGAACATTTACGTCATTTTGTGCATCCCAAGGCTTATTACAATCACATTTCGGTCTTAAGAAAAGTAGTTTATCCAATAAGTGTGTTTGTATCATTGGATGAAAATTTATGCCATTTTGTACATCCCAAGGCTTATTCTAATCACTATTCGTTCTTAAGGAATGTAGTTCATCCAATAACTGCGTTTGTGTCATTAATTTAACATTTACGTCATTTTGTGCATTCCGAGGCTTATTCTAATCACTTTTCGTTCTTAAGGAATGTAGTTCATCCAATAAGTGCGTTTGTGTCATTGGATGAAAATTTAAGTCATTTTGTGCATCCGAAGGCTTATTCTAATCATTTTTCGTTCTTCAGGAATGTAGTTCCTCCAATAAGTGCGTTTGTGTCATTGGATGAACATTTACGTCATTTTGTGCATCCCAAGGCTTATTCTAATCACTTTTCGTTCTTCAGGAATATAGTTCCTCCAATAAGTGGGTTTGGGTCATTGAATGAACATTTACGTCATTTTGTGCATCCCTAGGCTTATTCTAATCACTTTTCGTTGTTAAGGAATGTAGTTCTTCCAATAAGTTCGTTTGTGTCATGGAATGAACATTTACGTCATTTTGTGCATCCCAAGGCTTATTCCAATCACATTTCGGTCTTAAGGAAAGTAGTTCATCCAATAAGTGTGTTTGTATCATTGGATGAAAATTTACGCCATTTTGTGCATCCCAAAGCTTATTCTAATCATTTTTCGTTCTTCAGGAATGTAGTTCCTCCAATAAGTGCGTTTGTGTCATTCAATGAACATTTAAGTCTTTTTGTGCATTCCAAGGCTTATTCTAATCACATTTCGGTGTTAAGGAAAGTAATTCATCCAATAAGTGCATTTGTGTCATTGGATTATCATTTATGTCATTTTATGCATCCCAAGGCTTATTCTAATCACTATTCGTTCTTAAGGAATGTAGTTCATCCAATAACTGCATTTGTGTCATTAATTTAACATTTACGTCATTTTGTGCATTCCTAGGCTTATTCCAATCACATTTCGGTCTTAAGGAATGTAGTTCATCCAATAAGTGGGTTTGTATCATTGGATGAAAATTTACGCCATTTTGTGCATCCCAAGGCTTATTCTAATCACTTTTCGTTCTTAAGGAATGTAGTTCTTCCAATAAGTGCGTTTGTGTCATTGAATGAACATTTACGTCATTTTGTGCATCCCAAGGCTTATTCCAATCACATTTCGGTCTTAAGGAAAGTAGTTCATCCAATAAGTGTGTTTGTATCATTAGATGAAAATTTACGCCATTTTGTACATCCCAAGGCTTATTCTAATCATTTTTCGTTCTTAAGGAATGTAGTTCCTCCAATAAGTGCGTCTGTGTCATTCAATGAACATTTAAGTCTTTCTGTGCATTCCAAGGCTTATTCTAATCACATTTCGGTGTTAAGGAAAGTAATTCATCCAATAAGTGCGTTTGTGTCATTGGATTAACATTTATGTCATTTTATGCATCCCAAGGCTTATTCTAATCACTATTCGTTCTTAAGGAATGTAGTTCATCCAATAACTGCGTTTGGGTCATTAATTTAACATTTACGTCATTTTGTGCATTCCGAGGCTTATTCTAATCACTTTTCGTTCTTAAGAAATGTAGTTCATCCAATAAGTGCGTTTGTGTCATTGGATGAAAATTTAAGTCATTTTGTGCATCCGAAGGCTTATTCTAATCATTTTTCGTTCTTCAGGAATGTAGTTCCTCCAATAAGTGCGTTTGTGTCATTCAATGAACATTTAAGTCTTTTTGTGCATTCCAAGGCTTATTCTAATCACATTTCGGTGTTAAGGAAAGTAATTCATCCAATAAGTGCGTTTGTGTCATTGGATTAACATTTATGTCATTTTATGCATACCAAGGCTTATTCTAATCACTATTCGTTCTTAAGGAATATAGTTCATCCAATAACTGCGTTTGTGTCATTAATTTAACATTTACGTCATTTTGTCCATTCCTAGGCTTATTCTAATCACTCTCCGTTCTTAAGGAATGTAGTTCATCCAATAAGTGCGTTTGTGTCATTGGATGAAAATTTAAGTCATTTTGTGCATCCCAAGGCTTATCCTAATCACTTTTCGTTCTTCAAGAATATAGTTCCTCCAATAAGTGCGTTTGTATCATTGGATGAACATTTACATCATTTGGTGCATCCCTACGCTTGTTCTAATCACTTTTCATTCTGAAGGAATGTAGTTCATCCAATAAGTGCGTTTGTGTCAAGGAATGAACATTTACGTCATTTTGTGCATCCCAAGGCTTATTACAATCACATTTCGGTCTTAAGAAAAGTAGTTTATCCAATAAGTGTGTTTGTATCATTGGATGAAAATTTATGCCATTTTGTAC
Organism: Cicer cuneatum; assembly: GCA_037974295.1. Classification (NCBI taxonomy): domain Eukaryota; kingdom Viridiplantae; phylum Streptophyta; class Magnoliopsida; order Fabales; family Fabaceae; genus Cicer; species Cicer cuneatum. The sequence goes on from JBBPBO010001986.1 coordinate 36,091,816, forward strand.
ATCCCAAGGCTTATTCTAATCACTATTCGTTCTTAAGGAATGTAGTTCATCCAATAACTGCGTTTGTGTCATTAATTTAACATTTACGTCATTTTGTGCATTCCGAGGCTTATTCTAATCACTTTTCGTTCTTAAGGAATGTAGTTCATCCAATAAGTGCGTTTGTGTCATTGGATGAAAATTTAAGTCATTTTGTGCATCCGAAGGCTTATTCTAATCATTTTTCGTTCTTCAGGAATGTAGTTCCTCCAATAAGTGCGTTTGTGTCATTGGATGAACATTTACGTCATTTTGTGCATCCCAAGGCTTATTCTAATCACTTTTCGTTCTTCAGGAATATAGTTCCTCCAATAAGTGGGTTTGGGTCATTGAATGAACATTTACGTCATTTTGTGCATCCCTAGGCTTATTCTAATCACTTTTCGTTGTTAAGGAATGTAGTTCTTCCAATAAGTTCGTTTGTGTCATGGAATGAACATTTACGTCATTTTGTGCATCCCAAGGCTTATTCCAATCACATTTCGGTCTTAAGGAAAGTAGTTCATCCAATAAGTGTGTTTGTATCATTGGATGAAAATTTACGCCATTTTGTGCATCCCAAAGCTTATTCTAATCATTTTTCGTTCTTCAGGAATGTAGTTCCTCCAATAAGTGCGTTTGTGTCATTCAATGAACATTTAAGTCTTTTTGTGCATTCCAAGGCTTATTCTAATCACATTTCGGTGTTAAGGAAAGTAATTCATCCAATAAGTGCATTTGTGTCATTGGATTATCATTTATGTCATTTTATGCATCCCAAGGCTTATTCTAATCACTATTCGTTCTTAAGGAATGTAGTTCATCCAATAACTGCATTTGTGTCATTAATTTAACATTTACGTCATTTTGTGCATTCCTAGGCTTATTCCAATCACATTTCGGTCTTAAGGAATGTAGTTCATCCAATAAGTGGGTTTGTATCATTGGATGAAAATTTACGCCATTTTGTGCATCCCAAGGCTTATTCTAATCACTTTTCGTTCTTAAGGAATGTAGTTCTTCCAATAAGTGCGTTTGTGTCATTGAATGAACATTTACGTCATTTTGTGCATCCCAAGGCTTATTCCAATCACATTTCGGTCTTAAGGAAAGTAGTTCATCCAATAAGTGTGTTTGTATCATTGGATGAAAATTTACGCCATTTTGTACATCCCAAGGCTTATTCTAATCATTTTTCGTTCTTAAGGAATGTAGTTCCTCCAATAAGTGCGTCTGTGTCATTCAATGAACATTTAAGTCTTTCTGTGCATTCCAAGGCTTATTCTAATCACATTTCGGTGTTAAGGAAAGTAATTCATCCAATAAGTGCGTTTGTGTCATTGGATTAACATTTATGTCATTTTATGCATCCCAAGGCTTATTCTAATCACTATTCGTTCTTAAGGAATGTAGTTCATCCAATAACTGCGTTTGGGTCATTAATTTAACATTTACGTCATTTTGTGCATTCCGAAGCTTATTTCAATCACATTTAGGTCTTAAGGAAAGTAGTTCATCCAATAAGTGTGTTTGTATCATTGGATGAAAATTTACGCCATTTTGTGCATCCCAAAGCTTATTCTAATCATTTTTCGTTCTTCAGGAATGTAGTTCCTCCAATAAGTGCGTTTGTGTCATTAAATGAACATTTAAGTCTTTTTGTGCATTCCAAGGCTTATTCTAATCACATTTCGATGTTAAGGAAAGTAATTCATCCAATAAGTGCGTTTGTGTCATTGGATTAACATTTATGTCATTTTATGCATCCCAAGGCTTATTCTAATCACTATTCGTTCTTAAGGAATGTAGTTCATCCAATAACTGCGTTTGTGTCATTAATTTAACATTTACGTCATTTTGTGCATTCCTAGGCTTATTCCAATCACATTTCGGTCTTAAGGAAAGTAGTTCATCCAATAAGTGGGTTTGTATCATTGGATGAAAATTTACGCCATTTTGTGCATCCCAAGGCTTATTCTAATCACTTTTCGTTCTGAAGGAATGTAGTTCTTCCAATAAGTGCGTTTGTGTCATTGAATGAACATTTACGTCATTTTGTGCATCCCAAGGCTTATTCCAATCACATTTCGGTCTTAAGGAAAGTAGTTTATCCAATAAGTGTGTTTGTATCATTGGATGAAAATTTACGCCATTTTGTACATCCCAAGGCTTATTCTAATCACTTTTCGTTCTTAAGGAATGTAGTTCCTCCAATAAGTGCGTTTGTGTCATTCAATGAACATTTAAGTCTTTTTGTGCATTCCAAGGCTTATTCTAATCACATTTCGGTGTTAAGGAAAGTAATTCATCCAATAAGTGTGTTTGTGTCATTGGATTAACATTTATGTCATTTTATGCATCCCAAGGCTTATTCTAATCACTATTCGTTCTTAAGGAATGTAGTTCATCCAATAACTGCGTTTGTGTCATTAATTTAACATTTACTTCATTTTGTGCATTCCGAGGCTTATTCTAATCACTTTTCGTTCTTAAGGAATGTAGTTCATCCAATAAGTGCGTTTGTGTCATTGGATGAAAATTTAAGTCATTTTGTGCATCCGAAGGCTTATTCTAATCATTTTTCGTTCTTCAGGAATGTAGTTCCTCCAATAAGTGCGTTTGTGTCATTGGATGAACATTTACGTCATTTTGTGCATCCCAAGGCTTATTCTAATCACTTTTCGTTCTTCAGGAATGTAGTTCCTCCAATAAGTGGGTTTGGGTCATTGAATGAACATTTACGTCATTTTGTGCATCCCTAGGCTTATTCTAATCACTTTTCGTTGTTAAGGAATGTAGTTCTTCCAATAAGTTCGTTTGTGTCATGGAATGAACATTTACGTCATTTTGTGCATCCCAAGGCTTATTCCAATCACATTTCGGTCTTAAGGAAAGTAGTTCATCCAATAAGTGTGTTTGTATCATTGGATGAAAATTTACGCCATTTTGTGCATCCCAAAGCTTATTCTAATCATTTTTCGTTCTTCAGGAATGTAGTTCCTCCAATAAGTGCGTTTGTGTCATTCAATGAACATTTAAGTCTTTTTGTGCATTCCAAGGCTTATTCTAATCACATTTCGGTGTTAAGGAAAGTAATTCATCCAATAAATGCATTTGTGTCATTGGATTAACATTTATGTCATTTTATGCATCCCAAGGCTTATTCTAATCACTATTCGTTCTTAAGGAATGTAGTTCATCCAATAACTGCGTTTGTGTCATTAATTTAACATTTACGTCATTTTGTGCATTCCTAGGCTTATTCCAATCACATTTCGGTCTTAAGGAAAGTAGTTCATCCAATAAGTGGGTTTGTATCATTGGATGAAAATTTACGCCATTTTGTGCATCCCAAGGCTTATTCTAATCACTTTTCGTTCTTAAGGAATGTAGTTCTTCCAATAAGTGCGTTTGTGTCATTGAATGAACATTTACGTCATTTTGTGCATCCCAAGGCTTATTCCAATCACATTTCGGTCTTAAGGAAAGTAGTTTATCCAATAAGTGTGTTTGTATCATTGGATGAAAATTTACGCCATTTTGTACATCCCAAGGCTTATTCTAATCACTTTTCGTTCTTAAGGAATGTAGTTCCTCCAATAAGTGCGTTTGTGTCATTCAATGAACATTTAAGTCTTTTTGTGCATTCCAAGGCTTATTCTAATCAC
>JBBPBO010001986.1:36095511-36106274 GCA_037974295.1 Cicer cuneatum
TCATTTTGTGCATTCCGAGGCTTATTCTAATCACTTTTCGTTCTTAAGGAATGTAGTTCATCCAATAAGTGCGTTTGTGTCATTGGATGAAAATTTAAGTCATTTTGTGCATCCGAAGGCTTATTCTAATCATTTTTCGTTCTTCAGGAATGTAGTTCCTCCAATAAGTGCGTTTGTGTCATTGGATGAACATTTACGTCATTTTGTGCATCCCAAGGCTTATTCTAATCACTTTTCGTTCTTCAGGAATGTAGTTCCTCCAATAAGTGGGTTTGGGTCATTGAATGAACATTTACGTCATTTTGTGCATCCCTAGGCTTATTCTAATCACTTTTCGTTGTTAAGGAATGTAGTTCTTCCAATAAGTTCGTTTGTGTCATGGAATGAACATTTACGTCATTTTGTGCATCCCAAGGCTTATTCCAATCACATTTCGGTCTTAAGGAAAGTAGTTCATCCAATAAGTGTGTTTGTATCATTGGATGAAAATTTACGCCATTTTGTGCATCCCAAAGCTTATTCTAATCATTTTTCGTTCTTCAGGAATGTAGTTCCTCCAATAAGTGCGTTTGTGTCATTCAATGAACATTTAAGTCTTTTTGTGCATTCCAAGGCTTATTCTAATCACATTTCGGTGTTAAGGAAAGTAATTCATCCAATAAGTGCGTTTGTGTCATTGGATTAACATTTATGTCATTTTATGCATCCCAAGGCTTATTCTAATCACTATTCGTTCTTAAGGAATGTAGTTCATCCAATAACTGCGTTTGGGTCATTAATTTAACATTTACGTCATTTTGTGCATTCCGAGGCTTATTCTAATCACTTTTCGTTCTTAAGAAATGTAGTTCATCCAATAAGTGCGTTTGTGTCATTGGATGAAAATTTAAGTCATTTTGTGCATCCGAAGGCTTATTCTAATCATTTTTCGTTCTTCAGGAATGTAGTTCCTCCAATAAGTGCGTTTGTGTCATTCAATGAACATTTAAGTCTTTTTGTGCATTCCAAGGCTTATTCTAATCACATTTCGGTGTTAAGGAAAGTAATTCATCCAATAAGTGCGTTTGTGTCATTGGATTAACATTTATGTCATTTTATGCATACCAAGGCTTATTCTAATCACTATTCGTTCTTAAGGAATATAGTTCATCCAATAACTGCGTTTGTGTCATTAATTTAACATTTACGTCATTTTGTCCATTCCTAGGCTTATTCTAATCACTCTCCGTTCTTAAGGAATGTAGTTCATCCAATAAGTGCGTTTGTGTCATTGGATGAAAATTTAAGTCATTTTGTGCATCCCAAGGCTTATCCTAATCACTTTTCGTTCTTCAAGAATATAGTTCCTCCAATAAGTGCGTTTGTATCATTGGATGAACATTTACATCATTTGGTGCATCCCTACGCTTGTTCTAATCACTTTTCATTCTGAAGGAATGTAGTTCATCCAATAAGTGCGTTTGTGTCAAGGAATGAACATTTACGTCATTTTGTGCATCCCAAGGCTTATTACAATCACATTTCGGTCTTAAGGAAAGTAGTTTATCCAATAAGTGTGTTTGTATCATTGGATGAAAATTTACGCCATTTTGTACATCCCAAGGCTTATTCTAATCACTTTTCGTTCTTAAGGAATGTAGTTCCTCCAATAAGTGCGTTTGTGTCATTCAATGAACATTTAAGTCTTTTTGTGCATTCCAAGGCTTATTCTAATCACATTTCGGTGTTAAGGAAAGTAATTCATCCAATAAGTGCGTTTGTGTCATTGGATTAACATTTATGTCATTTTATGCATCCCAAGGCTTATTCTAATCACTATTCGTTCTTAAGGAATGTAGTTCTTCCAATAACTCCGTTTGTGTCATTAATTTAACATTTACGTCATTTTTTGCAATCCTAGGCTTATTCTAATCACTTTTTGTTCTTAAGGAATGTAGTTCATCCAATAAGTGCGTTTGTGTCATTGGATGAACATTTACGTCATTTTGTGCATCCCAAGGCTTATTCTAATCACTTTTCGTTCTTCAGGAATATAGTTCCTCCAATAAGTGGGTTTGTGTCATTGAATGAACATTTACGTCATTTTGTGCATCCCTAGGCTTATTCTAATCACTTTTCGTTGTTAAGGAATGTAGTTCTTCCAATAAGTGCGTTTGTGTCATTGAATGAACATTTACGTCATTTTGTGCATCCCAAGGCTTATTCCAATCACATTTCGGTCTTAAGGAAAGTAGTTCATCCAATAAGTGTGTTTGTATCAATGGATGAAAATTTACGCCATTTTGTGCATCCCAAAGCTTATTCTAATCATTTTTCGTTCTTCAGGAATGTAGTTCCTCCAATAAGTGCGTTTGTGTCATTCAATGAACATTTAAGTCTTTTTGTGCATTCCAAGGCTTATTCTAATCACATTTCGGTGTTAAGGAAAGTAATTCATCCAATAAGTGCGTTTGTGTCATAGGATTAACATTTATGTCATTTTATGCATCCCAAGGCTTATTCTAATCACTATTCGTTCTTAAGGAATGTAGTTCATCCAATAACTGTGTTTGTGTCATTAATTTAACATTTACGTCATTTTGTGCATTCCTAGGCTTATTCTAATCACTTTTCGTTCTTAAGGAATGTAGTTCATCCAATAAGTGCGTTTGTGTCATTGGATGAAAATTTAAGTCATTTTGTGCTTCCCAAGGCTTATCCTAATCACTTTTCGTTCTTCAGGAATATAGTTCCTCCAATAAGTGCGTTTGTATTATTGGATGAACATTTACGTCATTTTGGACATCCCTACGCTTGTTCTAATCGCTTTTCGTTCTGAAGGAATGTAGTTCATCCAATAAGTGTGTTTGTGTCATTGAATGAACATTTACGTCATTTTGTGCATCCCTAGGCTTATTCTAATCACTTTTCGTTCTTAAGGAATGTAGTTCTTCCAATTAGTGCGTTTGGGTCATTGAATGAACATTTACGTCATTTTGTGCATCCCAAGGCTTATTCCAATCACATTTCGGTCTTAAGGAAAGTAGTTCATCCAATAAGTGTGTTTGTATCATTGGATGAAAATTTACGCCATTTTGTGCATCTCCAGGCTTATTCTAATCATTTTTCGTTCTTCAGGAATGTAGTTCCTCCAATAAGTGCGTTTGTGTCATTCAATGAACAGTTAAGTCTTTTTGTGCATCCCAAGACTTATCCTAATCACATTTCGGTGTTAAGGAAAGTAATTCATCCAATAAGTGCGTTTGTGTCATTGGATGAAAATTTACGCCATTTTGTACATCCCAAGGCTTATTCTAATCACTATTCGTTCTTAAGGAATGTAAATCTTCCAATAACTGCGTTTGTGTCATTAATTTAACATTTACGTCATTTTTTGCAATCCTAGGCTTATTCTAATCACTTTTCGTTCTTAAGGAATGTAGTTCATCCAATAAGTGCGTTTGTGTCATTGGATGAACATTTACGTCATTTTGTGCATCCCAAGACTTATTCTAATCACTTTTCGTTCTTCAGGAATATAGTTCCTCCAATAAGTGCGTTTGTGTCATTGAATGAACATTTACGTCATTTTGTGCATCCCTAGGCTTATTCTAATCACTTTTCGTTGTTAAGGAATGTAGTTCTTCCAATAAGTGCGTTTGTGTCATTGAATGAACATTTACGTCATTTTGTGCATCCCAAGGCTTATTCCAATCACATTTCGGTCTTAAGGAAAGTAGTTCATCCAATAAGTGTGTTTGTATCATTGGATGAAAATTTACGCCATTTTGTGCATCTGCAGGCTTATTCTAATCATTTTTCGTTCTTCAAGAATGTAGTTCCTCCAATAAGTGCGTTTGTGTCATTCAATGAACATTTAAGTCTTTTTGTGCATTCCAAGGCTTATTCTAATCACATTTCGGTGTTAAGGAAAGTAATTCACCTATTAAGTGCGTTTGTGTCATTGGATTAACATTTATGTCATTTTATGCATCCCAAGGCTTATTCTAATCACTATTCAATCTTAAGGAATGTAGTTCATCCAATAACTGCGTTTGTGTCATTAATTTAACATTTACGTCATTTTGTGCATTCCTAGGCTTATTCTAATCACTTTTCGTTCTTAAGGAATGTAGTTCATCCAATAAGTGCGTTTTTTGTCATTGGATGAAAATTTAAGTCATTTTGTGCATCCCAAGGCTTATTCTAATCACATTTCGGTGTTAAGGAAAGTAATTCATCCAATAAGTGCGTTTGTGTCATTGGATTAACATTTATGTAATTTTATGCATCCCAAAGCTTATTCTAATCACTATTCGTTGTTAAGGAATGTAGTTCATCCAATAATTGTGTTTGTGTCATTAATTTAACATTTACGTCATTTTGTGCATTCCTAGGCTTATTCTAATCACTTTTCGTTCTTAAGGAATGTAGTTCATCCAATAAGTGCGTTTGTGTCATTGGATGAAAATTTAAGTTATTTTGTGCATCCCAAGGCTTATTCTAATCACATTTTGGTGTTAAGGAAAGTAATTCATCCAATAAGTGCGTTTGTGTCATTGGATTAACATTTATGTAATTCCATGCATCCCAAGCCTTATTCTAATCACTATTCGTTCTTAAGGAATGTAGTTCTTCCAATAATTGTGTTTGTGTCATTAATTTAACATTTACGTCATTTTGTGCATTCCCAGGCTTATTCTAATCACTTTTTGTTCTTAAGGAATGTAGTTCATCCAATAAGTGCGTTTGTGTCATTGGATGAACATTTACGTCATTTTGTGCATCCCAAGGCTTATTCTAATCACTTTTCGTTCTTCAGGAATATAGTTCCTCCAATAAGTGGGTTTGTGTCATTGAATGAACATTTACGCATTTTGTGCATCCCTAGGCTTATTCTAATCACTTTTCGTTGTTAAGGAATGTAGTTCTTCCAATAAGTGCGTTTGTGTCATTGAATGAACATTTACGTCATTTTGTGCATCCCAAGGCTTATTCGAATCACATTTCGGTCTTAAGGAAAGTAGTTCATCCAATAAGTGTGTTTGTATCATTGGATGAAAATTTACGCCATTTTGTGCATCCCAAAGCTTATTCTAATCATTTTTCGTTCTTCATGAATGTAGTTCCTCCAATAAGTGCGTTTGTGTCATTCAATGAACATTTAAGTCTTTTTGTGCATTCCAAGGCTTATTCTAATCACATTTCGGTGTTAAGGAAAGTAGTTCATCCAATAAGTGCGTTTGTGTCATTGGATTAACATTTATCTCATTTTATGTATCCCAAGGCTTATTCTAATCACTATTCGTTCTTAAGAAATGTAGTTCATCCAATAACTGTGTTTGTGTCATTAATTTAACATTTACGTCATTTTGTGCATTCCTAGGCTTATTCTAATCACTTTTCGTTCTTAAGGAATGTAGTTCATCCAATAAGTGCGTTTGTGTCATTGGATGAAAATTTAAGTCATTTTGTGCATCCCAAGGCTTATCCTGATCACTTTTCGTTCTTCAGGAATATAGTTCCTCCAATAAGTGCGTTTGTATCATTGGATGAACATTTACGTCATTTTGTGCATCCCTAGGCTTATTCTAATCACTTTTCGTTCTTAAGGAATGCAGTTCTTCCAATAAGTGCGTTTGGGTCACTGAATGAACATTTACGTCATTTTGTGCATCCCTAGGCTGATTCTAATCACTTTTCGTTCTTAAGGAATGTAGTTCTTCCAATAAGTGCGTTTGTGTCATTGAATGAACATTTACGTTATTTTGTGCATCCCAAGGCTTATTCCAATCACATTTCGGTCTTAAGGAAAGTAGTTCATCCAATAAGTGTGTTTGTATCATTGGATGAAAATTTACGCTATTTTGTGCATCCCCAGGCTTATTCTAATCATTTTTCGTTCTTCAGGAATGTAGTTCCTCCAATAAGTGCGTTTGTGTCATTCAATGAACAGTTAAGTCTTTTTGTGCATCCCAAGGCTTATCCTAATCACATTTCGGTGTTAAGGAAAGTAATTCATCCAATAAGTGCGTTTGTGTCATTGGATTAACATTTATGTCATTTTGTGCATCCCAAGGCTTATTCTAATCACTATTCGTTCTTAAGGAATGTAAATCTTCCAATAACTGCGTTTGTGTCATTAATTTAACATTTACGTCATTTTTTGCAATCCTAGGCTTATTCTAATCACTTTTCGTTCTTAAGGAATGTAGTTCATCCAATAAGTGCGTTTGGGTCATTGGATGAACATTTACGTCATTTTGTGCATCCCAAGACTTATTCTAATCACTTTTCGTTCTTCAGGAATATAGTTCCTCCAATAAGTGCGTTTGTGTCATTGAATGAACATTTATGTAATTTTGTGCATCCCTTGGCTTATTCTAATCACTTTTCGTTGTTAAGGAATGTAGATCTTCCAATAAGTGCGTTTGTGTCATTAAATGAACATTTACGTCATTTTGTGCATCCCAAGGCTTATTCCAATCACATTTCGGTCTTAAGGAAAGTAGTTCATCCAATAAGTGTGTTTGTAACAGTGGATGAAAATTTACGCCATTTTGTACATCCCAAGTCTTATTCTAATCATTTTTCGTTCTTCAGGAATGTAGTTCTCTTTTTGTGCATCCCAAGGCTTATCCTAATACATTTCGGTGTTAAGGAAAGTAATTCATCCAATAAGTGCGTTTGTGTCATTGGATTAACATTTATGTCATTTTCTGCATCCCAAGGCTTATTCTAATCACTATTCGTTCTTAAGGAATGTAGTTCATCCAATAACTGTGTTTGTGTCATTAATTTAACATTTACGTCATTTTGTGCATTCCTAGGCTTATTCTAATCATTTTTCGTTCTTAAGGAATGTAGTTCATCCAATAAGTGCGTTTGTGTCATTGGATGAAAATTTAAGTCATTTTGTGCATCCCAAGGCTTATCCTATTCACTTTTCGTTCTTCAGGAATATAGTTCCTCCAATAAGTGCGTTTGTATCATTGGATGAACATTTACGTCATTTTGGACATCCCTACGCTTGTTCTAATCGCTTTTCATTCTGAAGGAATGTAGTTCATCCAATAAGTGCGTTTGTGTCATTGAATGAACATTTACGTCATTTTGTGCATCCCTAGGCTTATTCTAATCACTTTTCGTTCTTAAGGAATGTAGTTCTTCCAATTAGTGCGTTTGGGTCATTGAATGAACATTTACGTCATTTTGTGCATCCCAATGCTTATTCCAATCACATTTCGGTCTTAAGGAAAGTAGTTCATCCAATAAGTGTGTTTGTATCATTGGATAAAAATTTACGCCATTTTGTGCATCTCCAGGCTTATTCTAATCATTTTTCGTTCTTCAGGAATGTAGTTCCTCCAATAAGTGCGTTTGTGTCATTCAATGAACATTTAAGTCTTTTTGTGCATCCCAAGGCTTATCCTAATCACATTTCAGTGTTAAGGAAAGTAATTCATCCAATAAGTGCGTTTGTGTCATTGGATTAACATTTATGTCATTTTCTGCATCCCAAGGCTTATTCTAATCACTATTCGTTCTTAAGGAATGTAGTTCTTCCAATAACTGCTTTTGTGTCATTAATTTAACATTTACGTCATTTTTTGCAATCCTAGGCTTATTCTAATCACTTTTCGTTCTTAAAGAATGTAGTTCATCCAATAAGTGCGTTTGTGTCATTGGATGAACATTTACGTCATTTTGTCCATCCCAAGACTTATTCTAATCACTTTTCGTTCTTCAGGAATATAGTTCCTCCAATAAGTGCGTTTGTGTCATTAAATGAACATTTACGTCATTTTGTGCATCCCAAGGCTTATTCCAATCACATTTCGGTCTTAAGGAAAGTAGTTCATCCAATAAGTGTGTTTGTATCATTGGATGAAAATTTACGCCATTTTGTGCATCCCCAGGCTTATTCTAATCATTTTTCGTTGTTCAGGAATGTAGTTCCTCCAATAAGTGCGTTTGTGTCATTCAATGAACATTTAAGTCTTTTTGTGCATTCCAAGGCTTATTCTAATCATATTTCAGTGTTAAGGAAAGTAATTCACCTAATAAGTGCGTTTGTGTCATTGGATTAACATTTATGTCATTTTATGCATCCCAAGGCTTATTCTAATCACTATTCGTTCTTAAGGAATGTAGTTCATCCAATAACTGTGTTTGTGTCATTAATTTAACATTTACGTCATTTTGTGCATTCCTAGGCTTATTCTAATCACTTTTCGTTCTTAAGGAATGTAGTTCATCCAATAAGTGCGTTTGTGTCATTGGATGAACATTTAAGTCATTTTGTGAATCCCAAGGCTTATTCTAATCACATTTCGGTGTTAAGGAAAGTAATTCATCCAATAAGTGCATTTGTGTCATTGGATTAACATTTATGTAATTTTATGCATCCCAAGGCTTATTCTAATCACTATTCGTTCTTAAGGAATGTAGTTCATCCAATAACTGCGTTTGTGTCATTAATTTAACATTTACGTCATTTTGTGCATTCCTAGGCTTATTCTCATCACTTTTCGTTCTTAAGGAATGTAGTTCATCCAATAAGTGCGTTTGTGTCATTGGATGAAAATTTAAGTCATTTTGTGCATCCCAAGGCTTATTCTAATCACATTTTGGTGTTAAGGAAAGTAATTCATCCAATAAGTGCATTTGTGTCATTGGATTAACATTTATGTCATTTTATGCATCCCAAGGCTTATTCTAATCACTATTCGTTCTTAAGGAATCTAGTTCATCCAATAATTGCGTTTGTGTCATTAATTTAACATTTACGTCATTTTGTGCATTCCTAGGCTTATTCTAATCACTTTTCGTTCTTAAGGAATGTAGTTCATCCAATAAGTGCGTTTGTGTCATTGGATGAAAATTTAAGTCATTTTGTGCATCCCAAGGCTTATTCTAATCACTTTTCGTTGTTCAGGAATATAGTTCCTCCAATAAGTGCGTTTGTATCATTGGATGAACATTTACGTCATTTTGTGCAGCCCTACACTTGTTCTAATCACTTTTCGTTCTTCAGGAATATAGTTCCTCCAATAAGTGGGTTTGTGTCATTGAATGAACCTTTACGTAATTTTGTGCATCCCTAGGCTTATTCTAATAACTTTTCGTTGTTAAGGAATGTAGTTCTTCCAATAAGTGCGTTTGTGTCATTGAATGAACATTTACGTCATTTTGTGCATCCCAAGGCTTATCCCAATCACATTTCGGTCTTAAGGAAAGTAGTTCATCCAATAAGTGTGTTTGTATCATTGGATGAAAATTTACGCCATTTTGTGCATCCCAAAGCTTATTCTAATCATTTTTCGTTCTTCAGGAATGTAGTTCCTCCAATAAGTGCGTTTGTGTCATTCAATGAACATTTAAGTCTTTTTGTGCATTCCAAGGCTTATTCTAATCACATTTCGGTGTTAAGGAAAGTAATTCATCCAATAAGTGTGTTTGTGTCATTGGATTAACATTTATGTCATTTTATGCATCCCAAGGTTTATTCTAATCACTATTCGTTCTTAAGGAATGTAGTTCATCCAATAACTGCGTTTGTGTCAATAATTTAACATTTACGTCATTTTGTGCATTCCTAGGCTTATTCAAATAACATTTCGGTCTTAAGGAAAGTAGTTCATCCAATAAGTGGGTTTGTATCATTGGATGAAAATTTACGCCATTTTGTGCTTCCCAAGGCTTATTCTAATCACTTTTCGTTCTTAAGGAATGTAGTTCTTCCAATAAGTGCGTTTGTGTCATTGAATGAACATTTACGTCATTTTGTGCATCCCAAGGCTTATTCCAATCAAATTTCGGTTTTAAGGAAAGTAGTTCATCCAATAAGTGTGTTTGTGTCATTGGATGAAAATTTACGCCATTTTGTGCATCCCAAAGCTTATTCTAATCATTTTTCGTTCTTCAGGAATGTAGTTCCTCCAATAAGTGCGTTTGTGTCATTCAATGAACATTTAAGTCTTTTTGTGCATTCCAAGGCTTTTTCTAATCACATTTCGGTGTTAAGGAAAGTAATTCATCCAATAAGTGTGTTTGTGTCATTGGATTAACATTTATGTCATTTTATGCTTCCCAAGGTTTATTCTAATCACTATTCGTTCTTAAGGAATGTAGTTCATCCAATAACTGCGTTTGTGTCAATAATTTAACATTTACGTCATTTTGTGCATTCCTAGGCTTATTCAAATAACATTTCGGTCTTAAGGAAAGTAGTTCATCCAATAAGTGGGTTTGTATCATTGGATGAAAATTTACGCCATTTTGTGCTTCCCAAGGCTTATTCTAATCACTTTTCGTTCTTAAGGAATGTAGTTCTTCCAATAAGTGCATTTGTGTCATTGAATGAACATTTACGTCATTTTGTGCATCCCAAGGCTTATTCCAATCAAATTTCGGTTTTAAGGAAAGTAGTTCTTCCAATAAGTGTGTTTGTATCATTGGATGAAAATTTACGCCATTTTGTGCATCCCAAAGCTTATTCTAATCATTTTTCGTTCTTCAGGAATGTAGTTCCTCCAATAAGTGCGTTTGTGTCATTCAATGAACATTTAAGTCTTTTTGTGCATTCCAAGGCTTATTCTAAGCACATTTCGGTGTTAAGGAAAGTAATTCATCTAATAAGTGCGTTTGTGTCATTGGATTAACATTTATGTCATTTTATGCATCCCAAGGCTTATTCTAATCACTATTCAATCTTAAGGAATGTAGTTCATCCAATAACTGCGTTTGTGTCATTAATTTAACATTTACGTCATTTTGTGCAT
>JBBPBO010001986.1:36106284-36123060 GCA_037974295.1 Cicer cuneatum
ACTTTTCGTTGTTAAGGAATGTAGTTCTTCCAATAAGTGCGTTTGTGTCATTGAATGAACATTTACGTCATTTTGTGCATCCCAAGGCTTATCCCAATCACATTTCGGTCTTAAGGAAAGTAGTTCATCCAATAAGTGTGTTTGTATCATTGGATGAAAATTTACGCCATTTTGTGCATCCCAAAGCTTATTCTAATCATTTTTCGTTCTTCAGGAATGTAGTTCCTCCAATAAGTGCGTTTGTGTCATTCAATGAACATTTAAGTCTTTTTGTGCATTCCAAGGCTTATTCTAATCACATTTCGGTGTTAAGGAAAGTAATTCATCCAATAAATGCATTTGTGTCATTGGATTAACATTTATGTCATTTTATGCATCCCAAGGCTTATTCTAATCACTATTCGTTCTTAAGGAATGTAGTTCATCCAATAACTGCGTTTGTGTCATTAATTTAACATTTACGTCATTTTGTGCATTCCTAGGCTTATTCCAATCACATTTCGGTCTTAAGGAAAGTAGTTCATCCAATAAGTGGGTTTGTATCATTGGATGAAAATTTACGCCATTTTGTGCATCCCAAGGCTTATTCTAATCACTTTTCGTTCTGAAGGAATGTAGTTCTTCCAATAAGTGCGTTTGTGTCATTGAATGAACATTTACGTCATTTTGTGCATCCCAAGGCTTATTCCAATCACATTTCGGTCTTAAGGAAAGTAGTTTATCCAATAAGTGTGTTTGTATCATTGGATGAAAATTTACGCCATTTTGTACATCCCAAGGCTTATTCTAATCACTTTTCGTTCTTAAGGAATGTAGTTCCTCCAATAAGTGCGTTTGTGTCATTCAATGAACATTTAAGTCTTTTTGTGCATTCCAAGGCTTATTCTAATCACATTTCGGTGTTAAGGAAAGTAATTCATCCAATAAGTGTGTTTGTGTCATTGGATTAACATTTATGTCATTTTATGCATCCCAAGGTTTATTCTAATCACTATTCGTTCTTAAGGAATGTAGTTCATCCAATAACTGCGTTTGTGTCAATAATTTAACATTTACGTCATTTTGTGCATTCCTAGGCTTATTCAAATAACATTTCGGTCTTAAGGAAAGTAGTTCATCCAATAAGTGGGTTTGTATCATTGGATGAAAATTTACGCCATTTTGTGCTTCCCAAGGCTTATTCTAATCACTTTTCGTTCTTAAGGAATGTAGTTCTTCCAATAAGTGCATTTGTGTCATTGAATGAACATTTACGTCATTTTGTGCATCCCAAGGCTTATTCCAATCAAATTTCGGTTTTAAGGAAAGTAGTTCTTCCAATAAGTGTGTTTGTATCATTGGATGAAAATTTACGCCATTTTGTGCATCCCAAAGCTTATTCTAATCATTTTTCGTTCTTCAGGAATGTAGTTCCTCCAATAAGTGCGTTTGTGTCATTCAATGAACATTTAAGTCTTTTTGTGCATTCCAAGGCTTATTCTAAGCACATTTCGGTGTTAAGGAAAGTAATTCATCTAATAAGTGCGTTTGTGTCATTGGATTAACATTTATGTCATTTTATGCATCCCAAGGCTTATTCTAATCACTATTCAATCTTAAGGAATGTAGTTCATCCAATAACTGCGTTTGTGTCATTAATTTAACATTTACGTCATTTTGTGCATCCCAAGGCTTATTCTAATCACTTTTAGTTGTTCAGGAATATAGTTCCTCCAATAAGTGCGTTTGTATCATTGGATGAACATTTACGTCATTTTGTGCAGCCCTACACTTGTTCTAATCACTTTTCGTTCTTCAGGATTATAGTTCCTCCAATAAGTGGGTTTGTGTCATTGAATGAACATTTACGTCATTTTGTGCATCCCTAGGCTTATTCTAATCACTTTTCGTTGTTAAGGAATGTAGTTCTTCCAATAAGTGCGTTTGTGTCATTGAATGAACATTTACGTCATTTTGTGCATCCCAAGGCTTATCCCAATCACATTTCGGTCTTAAGGAAAGTAGTTCATCCAATAAGTGTGTTTGTATCATTGGATGAAAATTTACGCCATTTTGTGCATCCCAAAGCTTATTCTAATCATTTTTCGTTCTTCAGGAATGTAGTTCCTCCAATAAGTCCGTTTGTGTCATTCAATGAACATTTAAGTCTTTTTGTGCATTCCAAGGCTTATTCTAATCACATTTCGGTGTTAAGGAAAGTAATTCATCCAATAAGTGCGTTTTTGTCATTGGATTCACATTTATGTCATTTTATGCATCCCAAGGCTTATTCTAATCACTATTCGTTCTTAAGGAATGTAGTTCATCCAATAACTACGTTTGTGTCATTAATTTAATATTTACGTCATTTTGTGCATTCCTAGGCTTATTTTAATCACTTTTCATTCTTAAGGAATGTAGTTCATCCAATAAGTGCGTTTCTGTCATTGGATGAACATTTACGTCATTTCTTGCATCCCAAGGCTTATTCTAATGACTTTTCGTTCTTCAGGAATATAGTTCCTCCAATAAGTGCGTTTGTGTCATTGAATGAACATTTACGTCATTTTGTGCATCCCTAGGCTTATTCTAATCACTTTTCGTTGTTAAGGAATGTAGTTCTTCCAATAAGTGCGTTTGTGTCACTGAATGAACATTTACGTCATTTTGTGCATCCCAAGGCTTATTCCAATCACATTTCGGTCTTAAGGAAAGTAGTTCATCCAATAAGTGTGTTTGTATCATTGGATGAAAATTTACGCCATTTTGTGCATCCCAAGGCTTATTCTAATCATTTTTCGTTCTTCAGGAATGTAGTTCCTCCAATAAGTGCGTTTGTATCATTCAATGAACATTTAAGTCTTTTTGTGCATTCCAAGGCTTATTGTAATCACATTTCGGTGTTAAGGAAAGTAATTCATCCAATAAGTGCGTTTTTGTCATTGGATTCACATTTATGTCATTTTATGCATCCCAAGGCTTATTCTAATCACTATTCGTTCTTAAGGAATGTAGTTCATCCAATAACTACGTTTGTGTCATTAATTTAATATTTACGTCATTTTGTGCATTCCTAGGCTTATTTTAATCACTTTTCATTCTTAAGGAATGTAGTTCATCCAATAAGTGCGTTTCTGTCATTGGAAGCAATTTAAGTCATTTTGTGCATCCTAAGGCTTATTCTACTCACTTTTCGTTGTTCAGGAATATAGTTCCTCCAATAAGTGCGTTTGTATCATTGGATGAACATTTACGTCATTCTGTGCAGCCCTACGCTTGTTCTAATCACTTTTCGTTCTAAAGGAATGTAGTTCATCCAATCAGTGCGTTTGTGTCATTGTATGAACATTTACGTCATTTTGTGCATCCCTAGGCTTATTCCAATCACATTACGGTCTTAAGGAAAGTAGTTCATCCAATAGGTGTGTTTGTATCATTGGATGAAAATTTACGCCATTTTGTGCATCCCCAGGCTTATTCTAATCATTTTTCTTTCTTCAGGAATGTAGTTCCTCCAATAAGTGCGTTTATGTCATTCAATGAACATTTAAGTCTGTTTGTGCATCCCAAGGCTTATCCTAATCACATTTTGGTGTTAAGGAAAGTAATTCATCTAATAAGTGCGTTTGTGTCATTGGATTAACATTTATGTCATTTTCTGCATCCCAAGGCTTATTCTAATCACTATTCGTTCTTAAGGAATGTAGGTCATCCAATAACTGCGTTTGTTTCATTAATTTAACATTTACGTCATTTTGTGCATTCCTAGGCTTATTCTAATCACTTTTCATTCTTAAGGAATGTAGTTCATCCTATAAGTGCGTTTGTGTCATTGGATGAACATTTACGTCATTCTGTGCATCCCAAGGCTTATTCTAATCACATTTCGGTCTTAAGGAAAGTAGTTCATCCAATATGTGCATTTGTGTCATTGGATGAACATTTACGTCATTTTGTGCATCCCAAGGCTTATTCTAATCATATTTCGGTCTTAAGGAATGTAGTTCATCCAATTAGTGCGTTTGTGTCATTGGATGAACATTTACGTCATTTTGTGCATCCCGACGCTTGTTCTAATCACTTTTCGTTCCGAACGAATGTAGTTCATCCAATAAGTGTGTTTGTGTCATTAAATGAACATTTACGTCATTTTGTGCATCCCTAGGCTTATTCTAATCACTTTTCGTTCTTAAGGAATGTAGTCCTTCCAATAAGTGCGTTTGTGTCGTTGATTGAACATTTACGTCATTTTGTGCATCCCAAGGCTTATTCCAATCACATTTCAGTCTTAAGGAAAGTAGTTCATCCAATAAGTGTGTTTGTATCATTGGATGAAAATTTACGCCATTTTGTGCACCCAAGGCTTATTCTAATCATTTTTCGTTCTTCAGGAATGTAGTTCCTCCAATAAGTGCGTTTGTGTCATTCAATGAACATTTAAGTCTTTTTGTGCATTAAAAGGCTTATTCTAATCACATTTCGGTGTTAAGGAAAGTAATTCATTCAATAAGTGCATTTGTGTCATTGGATGAACATTTACGTTATTTTGTGCATCCCAAGGCTTATTCTAATCACTATTCGTCCTTAAGGAACGTAGTTCATCCAATAAGTGTGTTTGTGTCATTAATTTAACATTTACGTCATTTTGTGCTTCCCAAGGGTTATTCTAATCACTTTTCGTTCTTAAGGAATGTAGTTCATCCAATAAGTGCGTTTTTGTCATTGGATGAACATTTACGTTATTTTGTGCATTATAAGGATTATTCTAATCAATTTTCGTTGTTAACCAATGTTGTTTATCTAATAAGTGCGTTTGTGTGATTAATTTAATATTTACGACATTTTGTGCATTCCAAGGCTTATTCTAATCACATTTCGTTCATTAGGGATGAAGTTCATCCAATAACTGCGTCTGTGTCATTGAATGAACATTTACGTCATTTTGTGCATCCCAAGGCTTATTCTAATCAATATTTGTTTTTAAGGAATGTAGTTCATCCAATAAGTGCGTTTGTGTCATTGGATGAACATTTACGTCATTTTGTGCATCCCAAGGCTTATTCCAATCACATTTCGGTCTTAAGGAAAGTAGTTCATCCAATAATTGTGTTTGTATCATTGGATGAAAATTTAAGTCATTTTGTGCATCCCAAGGCTTATTCTAATCACTTTTCGTTCTTCAGGAATATAGTTCCTCCAATAGTGGGTTTGTGTCATTGGATGAACATTTACGTCATTTTGTGCATCCCAACGCTTATTCTATTCACTTTTCGTTCCGAAGGAATGTAGTTCATCCAATAACTGCGTTTGTATCATTGAATGAACATTTACGTCATTTTGTGCATCCCTAGGCTTATTCTAATCACTTTTCGTTCTTAAGGAATGTAGTTCTTCCAATAAGTGCGTTTGTGTCGTTGATTGAACATTTACGTCATTTTGTGCATCCCAAGGCTTATTCCAATCACATTTCAGTCTTAAGGAAAGTAGTTCATCAATTAAGTGTGTTTGTATCATTGGATGAAAATTTACGCCATTTTGTGCATCCCAAGGCTTATTCTAATCATTTTTCGTTCTTCAGGAATGTAGTTCCTCCAATAAGTGTGTTTGTGTCATTCAATGAACATTTAAGTCTTTTTGTGCATTCCAAGGCTTATTCTAATCACATTTCGGTGTTAAGGAAAATAATTCATCCAATAAGTGCGTTTGTGTCATTGGATTAACATTTATGTCATTTTATGCATCCCAAGGCTTATTCTTATCACTATTCGTTCTTAAGGAATGTAGTTCATCCAATAACTGCGTTTGTGTCATTAATTTAACATCTAAGTCATTTTGTGCATTCCTAGGCTTATTCTAATCAGTTTTCGTTCTTAAGGAATGTAGGTCATCCAATAAGTGTGTTTGTGTCATTGGATGAAAATTTAAGTCATTTTGTGCATCCCAAGGCTTATTCTAATCACTTTTCGTTCTTCAGGAATATAGTTCCTCCAATAAGTGGGTTTGTGTCATTGGATGAAAATTTACGTCATTTTGTGCATCCCAACGCTTATTCTAATCACTTTTCGTTGTAAAGTAACGTAGTTCATCTAATAAGTGCGTTTGTGTCATTGAATGAACATTTACGTCATTTTGTGCATCCCAAGGCTTATTCTAATCACTTTTCGTTCTGAACGAACGTAGTTCACCCAATAAGTGCGTTTGTCTCATTGAATGAACATTTACGTCATTTTGTGCTTCCCAAGGCTTATTCCAATCACATTTCGGTCTTAAGGAAAGTAGTTCATTCAATAAGTGTGTTTGTGTCATTGGATGAAAATTTACGTCATTTTGTGCATCACTAAGGCTTATTCTAATCACTTTTCGTTCTTAAGGAATGTAGTTCCTCCAATAAGTGCGTTTGTGTCATTCAATGAACATTTAAGTCATTTTATGCATCCCAAGGCTTATTCTCATCACATTTCGGTCTTAAGGAAAGTAGTTAATCAAATATGTGCGTTTGTGTCATTGGATGAACATTTACGTCATTTTGTGCATCCCAAGGCTTATTCTAATCACATTTCGGTCATAATGAAAGAAGTTCATCAAATAAGTGCATGTGCATTTGTGTCATTGGATGAACATTTACGTCATTTTGTGCATCCCAAGGCTTATTTTAATCACTTTTCGTTCTGAAGGATTATAGTTCATCCAATAAGTGCGTTGTGTCATTGGATGAACATTTACGTCATTTTGTGCATCCCTAGGCTTATTCTAATCACTTTTCGTTCTTAAGGAATGTAGTTCATCCAATAAGTGCGTTTTTGTCATTGGATGAACATTTACGTTATTTTGTGCATTATAAGGATTATTCTAATCAATTTTCGTTGTTAACCAATGTTGTTTATCTAATAAGTGCGTTTGTGTGATTAATTTAATATTTAAGACATTTTGTGCATTCCAAGGCTTATTCTAATCACATTTCGTTCATTAGGGATGAAGTTCATCCAATAACTGCGTCTGTGTCATTGAATGAACATTTACGTCATTTTGTGCATCCCAAGGCTAATTCTAATCAATTTTTGTTTTTAAGGAATGTAGTTCATCCAATAAGTGCGTTTGTGTCATTGGATGAACATTTACGTCATTTTGTGCATCCCAAGGCTTATTCCAATCACATTTCGGTCTTGAGGAAAGTAGTTCATCCAATAATTGTGTTTGTATGATTGGATGAAAATTTATGTCATTTTGTGCATCTAAAGGCTTATTCTAATCACTTTTCGTTCTTCAGGAATATAGTTCCTCCAATAAGTGGGTTTGTGTCATTGGATGAACATTTACGTCATTTTGTGCATCCCAACGCTTATTCTATTCACTTTTCGTTCCGAAGGAATGTAGTTCATCCAATAACTGCGTTTGTATCATTGAATGAACATTTACGTCATTTTGTGCATCCCTAGGCTTATTCTAATCACTTTTCGTTCTTAAGGAATGTAGTTCTTCCAATAAGTGCGTTTGTGTCGTTGATTGAACATTTACGTCATTTTGTGCATCCCAAGGCTTATTCCAATCACATTTCAGTCTTAAGGAAAGTAGTTCATCAATTAAGTGTGTTTGTATCATTGGATGAAAATTTACGCCATTTTGTGCATCCCAAGGCTTATTCTAATCATTTTTCGTTCTTCAGGAATGTAGTTCCTCCAATAAGTGCGTTTGTGTCATTCAATGAACATTTAAGTCTTTTTGTGCATTCCAAGGCTTATTCTAATCACATTTCGGTGTTAAGGAAAATAATTCATCCAATAAGTGCGTTTGTGTCATTGGATTAACATTTATGTCATTTTATGCATCCCAAGGCTTATTCTTATCACTATTCGTTCTTAAGGAATGTAGTTCATCCAATAACTGCGTTTGTGTCATTAATTTAACATCTAAGTCATTTTGTGCATTCCTAGGCTTATTCTAATCAGTTTTCGTTCTTAAGGAATGTAGGTCATCCAATAAGTGTGTTTGTGTCATTGGATGAAAATTTAAGTCATTTTGTGCATCCCAAGGCTTATTCTAATCACTTTTCGTTCTTCAGGAATATAGTTCCTCCAATAAGTGGGTTTGTGTCATTGGATGAAAATTTATGTCATTTTGTGCATCCCAACGCTTATTCTAATCACTTTTCGTTGTAAAGTAACGTAGTTCATCTAATAAGTGCGTTTGTGTCATTGAATGAACATTTACGTCATTTTGTGCATCCCAAGGCTTATTCTAATCACTTTTCGTTCTGAACGAACGTAGTTCACCCAATAAGTGCGTTTGTCTCATTGAATGAACATTTACGTCATTTTGTGCTTCCCAAGGCTTATTCCAATCACATTTCGGTACTTAAGGAAAGTAGTTCATTCAATAAGTGTGTTTGTGTCATTGGATGAAAATTTACGTCATTTTGTGCATCACTAAGGCTTATTCTAATCACTTTTCGTTCTTAAGGAATGTAGTTCCTCCAATAAGTGTGTTTGTGTCATTCAATGAACATTTAAGTCATTTTATGCATCCCAAGGCTTATTCTCATCACATTTCGGTCTTAAGGAAAGTAGTTAATCAAATATGTGCGTTTGTGTCATTGGATGAACATTTACGTCATTTTGTGCATCCCAAGGCTTATTCTAATCACATTTCGGTCATAATGAAAGAAGTTCATCAAATAAGTGCATGTGCATTTGTGTCATTGGATGAACATTTACGTCATTTTGTGCATCCCAAGGCTTATTTTAATCACTTTTCGTTCTGAAGGATTATAGTTCATCCAATAAGTGCATTTGTGTCATTGGATGAACATTTACGTCATTTTGTGCATCCCAAGGCATATTCTAATCACTTTTCGTTCTGAAGGAATGTAGTTTATCCAATAAGTGCGTTTGTGTCATTGGATGAACATTTACGTCATTTTGTGCATCCCAAGGCTTATTCTAATCACATTTCGGTCTTAATGAAAGAAGTTCATCGAATAAGTGCATTTGTGTCATTGGATGAACATTTACGTCATTTTGTGCATCCCAAGGCTTATTTTAATCACTTTTCGTTCTGAAGGATTATAGTTCATCCAATAAGTGCGTTTGTGTCATTGAATGAACATTTACGTCATTTTATGCATCCCAAGGCTTATTCTAATCACTTTTCGTTCTGAACGAATGTAGTTCATCCAATAAGTGCGTTTGTGTCATTGAATGAACATTTACGTCATTTTGTGCTTCCCAAGGCTTATTCCAAAATACATTTCGGTCTTAAGGAAAGTAGTTCATCCAATAAGTGCGTTTGTGTCATTCAATGAACATTTAAGTCTTATTGTGCATTCCAAGGCTTATTCTAATCACTTTTCGTTCCTAAGGAAAGTAATTCATCCAATAAGTGCGTTTGTGTTATTGGATTAACATTTATGTTATTTTATGCATCCCAAGGCTTATTCTAATCACTATTCGTTCTTAAGGAATGTAGTTCATCCAATAACTGCGTTTGTGTCATTAATTTAACATTTAAGTCATTTTGTGCATTCCTAGGCTTATTCTAATTACTTTTCGTTCTTAAGGAATGTAGTTCATCCAATAAGTTCGTTTGTGTCATTGGATGAAAATTTACGTCATTTTGTGCATCCCAGGGCTTATTCTAATCACTTTTCGTTCTGAAGGAATGTAGTTTATCCAATAAGTGTGTTTGTGTCATTGAATGAACATTTACGTCATTTTGTGCATCCCTAGGCTTATTCTAATCAATTTTCGTTCTTAAGGAAAGTAGAGCGTCCAATAAGTGTGTTTGTGTCATTGGATGAACATTTACGTCATTTTGTGCATCCCAAGGCTTATTTTAATCACTTTTCGTTCTGAAGGATTATAGTTCATCCAATAAGTGCGTTTGTGTCATTGGATGAACATTTACGTCATTTTGTGCTTCCCAAGGCTTATTCCAATCACATTTCAGTCTTAAGGAAAGTAGTTCATCCAATAAGTGTGTTTGTGTCATTGGATGAAAATTTACGTCATTTTCTGCATCCCAAGGTTTATTCTAATTACTTTTCGTTCTTAAGGAATGTAGTTCCTCCAATATGTGCGTTTGTGTCATTCAATGAACATTTAAGTCATTTGATGCATCCCGAGGCTTATTCTCATCACATTTCGGTCTTGAGGAAAGTAGTTAATCAAATATGTGAGTTTGTGTCATTGGATGAACATTTACGTGATTTTGTGCATCCCAATGCTTATTCTAACCACTTTTCGTTCTGAACGAATGTAGTTCATCCAATAACTGCGTTTGTGTCATTAATTTAACATTTAAGTCATTTTGTGCATTCCTAGGCTTATTCCAATCACATTTCGGTCTGAAGGAAAGTAGTTCATCCAATAAGTGTGTTTGTATCATTGGATGAAAATTTAAGTCATTTTGTGCATCCCAAGCTTTTTTCTAATCACTTTTCGTTCTTCAGGAATATAGTTCCTCCAATAAGTGCGTTTGTGTCATTGGATGAACATTTACGTCATTTTGTGCATCCCAACGCTTATTCTAATCACTTTTCATTCTGAAGGAATGTAGTTCATCCAAAAGGTGCGTTTGTGTCATTGGATGATCATATACGTCATTTTGTGCATCCCTAGGCTTATTCTAATCACTTTTCGTTCTTAAGGAATGTAGTTCTTCCAACAAGTGCATTTGTGTCATTGGATGAACATTTACGTCATTTTGTGCATCCCAAGGCTTATTTTAATCACTTTTCGTTCTGAAGGATTATAGTTCATCCAATAAGTGCGTTTGTGTCATTGAATGAACATTTACGTCATTTTGTGCTTCTCAAGGCTTATTCCAAAATACATTTCGATCTTAAGGAAAGTAGTTCATCCAATAAGTGTGTTTGTGTCATTGGATGAAAATTTACGTCATTTTGTGCATCCCAAGGCTTATTCTAATCACTTTTCGTTCTTAACGAATGTAGTTCCTCCAATAAGTGCGTTTGTGTCATTCAATGAACATTTAAGTCATTTTATGCATCCCAAGGCTTATTCTAATCACATTTCGGTCTTAAGGAATATAGTTCATGAAATAAGTGCATGTGTCATTGGATGAACATTTACGTCATTTTGTGCATCCCAAGGCTTATTCTAATCACTTTTCGTTCTGAAGGAATGTAGTTCATCCAATAAGTGCGTTTGTGTCATTGGATGAACATTTACGTCATTTTGTGCATCCCAATGCTTATTCTAATCACATTTTGGTCTTAAGGAAAGGAGTTCATCCAATAAGTGCGTTTGTGTCATTGGATGAACATTTACGTTATTTTGTACATCCCAAGGCTTATTCTAATCACTATTCGTCCTTAAGGAACGTATTGTGTCATTAATTTAACATTTACGTCATTTTGTGCTTCCCAAGGGTTATTCTAATCGTTTTTCGTTCTTAAGGAATGTAGTTCATCCAATAAGTGCGTTTATCTCATTGGATGAACATTTACGTTATTTCGTGCATTATAAGGATTATTCTAATCAATTTTCGTTGTTAACCAATGTTGTTTATCTAATAAGTGCGTTTGTGTGATTAATTTAATATTTACGACATTTTGTGCATCCCAAGGCTTATTCTAATCACTTTTCGTTCATTACGGATGAAGTTCATCCAATAACAGCGTCTATGTCAGTGAATGAACATTTACGTCATTTTGTGCATCCCAAGGCTTATTCTAATCAATTTTCGTTTTTAAGGAATGTAGTTCATCCAATAAGTGCGTTTGTGTCATTGGATGAACATTTACGTCATTTTGTGCATCCTAAGGCTTATTCCAATCACATTTCGGTCTTAAGGAAAGTAGTTTATCCAATAAGTGTGTTTGTATCATTGGATGAAAATTTAAGTCATTTTGTGCATCCCAAGCTTTTTTCTAATCACTTTTCGTTCTTGAGGAATATAGTTCCTCCAATAAGTGCGTTTGTGTCATTGGATGAACATTTACGTCATTTTGTGCATCCCAACGCTTATTCTAATCACTTTTCATTCTGAAGGAATGTAGTTCATCCAAAAGGTTCGTTTGTGTCATTGGATAATCATATACGTCATTTTGTGCATCCCTAGGCTTATTCTAATCACTTTTCGTTTTTAAGGAATGTAGTTCTTCCAACAAGTGCATTTGTGTCATTGAATGAACATTTACGTCATTTTGTGCATCCCAAGGCTTATTCCAATCACATTTCGTTCTTAAGGAAAGTAGTTTATCCAATAAGTGTTTTTGTCTCATTGGATGAAAATTTACGCCATTTTGTGCATCCCAAGGCTTATTCTAATCACATTTCGGTCTGAAGGAAAGTAGTTCATCAAATAAGTGCATCTGTGTCATTGGTTGAACATTTACGTCATTTTGAGCATCCCAAGGCTTATTCTAATCACTTTTCGTTCTGAAGGAACGTAGTTCATCCAATAAGTGTGTTTGTGTCATCGAATGAACATTTACGTTATTTTGTGTATCCCTAGGCTTATTCTAATCAATTTTCGTTCTTAAGGAAAGTAGAGCATCCAATAAGTGCGTTTGTGCCATTGGATGAACATTTACGTCATTTTGTGCATCCCAACGCTTATTCGAATCACTTTTCATTCTGAAGGAATGTAGTTCATCCAAAAGGTGCGTTTGTGTCATTGGATGATCATATACGTCATTTTGTGCATCCCTAGGCTTATTCTAATCACTTTTCGTTCTTAAGGAATGTAGTTCTTCCAACAAGTGCGTTTGTGTCATTGAATGAACATTTACGTCATTTTGTGCATCCCAAGGCTTATTCAAATGACATTTCGGTCTTAAGGAAAGTAGTTCATCAAATAAGTGCATTTGTGTCATTGGATGAACATTTACGTCATGTTGTGCATCCCAAGGCTTATTCTAATCAATTTTCGTTCTAAAGGAATGTAGTTCATCCAATAAGTGCGTTTGTGTCATTGGATGAACATTTACTTCATTTTGTGCATCCCAAGGCTTATTCTAATCACTTTTCGTTCTGAAGGAATGTAGTTCATCCAATTAGTGCGTTTGTGTCATTGAATGAACATTTACGTCATTTTGTGCATCCCTAGGCTTATTCTAATCACTTTTCGTTCTTAAGGAATGTAGTTCATCCAATAAGTGCGTTTGTGTCATTGGATGAACATTTACGTCATTTTGTGCATCCCAAGGCTTATTCTACTCACATTTCGGTCTTAAGGAAAGTAGTTCATCCAATAAGTGCATTTGTGTCATTGGATGAACATTTACGTCAGTTTGTGCATCCCAAGGCTTATTCTTATCACATTTCGGTCTTAAGGAATGTAGTTCATCCAATAAGTGCGTTTGTGTCATTGGATGAACATTTACGTCATTTTGTGCATCCTAAGGCTTATTCCAATCACATTTCGTTCTTAAGGAAAGTAGTTCATCCAATAAGTGTGTTTGTATCATTGGATGAAAATTTAAGTCATTTTGTGCATCCCAAGCTTTTTTCTAATCACTTTTCGTTCTTCAGGAATATAGTTCCTCCAATAAGTGCGTTTGTGCCATTGGATGAACATTTACGTCATTTTGTGCATCCCAACGCTTATTCGAATCACTTTTCATTCTGAAGGAATGTAGTTCATCCAAAAGGTGCGTTTGTGTCATTGGATGATCATATACGTCATTTTGTGCATCCCTAGGCTTATTCTAATCACTTTTCGTTCTTAAAGAATGTAGTTCTTCCAACAAGTGCGTTTGTGTCATTGAATGAACATTTACGTCATTTTGTGTATCCCAAGGCTTATTCCAATCACATTTCGTTCTTAAGGAAAGTAGTTCATCCAATAAGTGTTTTTGTATCATTGGATGAAAATTTACGCAATTTTGTGCATCCCAAGGCTTATTCTAATCACATTTCGGTCTGAAGGAAAGTAGTTCATCAAATAAGTGCATTTGTGTCATTGGTTGAACATTTACGTCATTTTGAGCATCCCAAGGCTTATTCTAATCACTTTTCGTTCTGAAGGAATGTAGTTCATCCAATAAGTGTGTTTGTGTCATCGAATGAACATTTACGTCATTTTGTGTATCCCTAGGCTTATTCTAATCAATTTTCGTTCTTAAGGAAAGTAGAGCATCCAATAAGTGTGTTTGGGTCATTGGATGAACATTTACGTCATTTTGTGCATCCCAAGGCTTATTCTAATCACATTTTCGGTCTTAAGGAAAGTAGTTCATCCAATATGTGCATTTGTGTCATTGGATGAACATTTACGTCATTTTGTGCATCCCAAGGCCTATTCTATTCAATTTTCGTTCTTAAGGAACGTAGTTCATCCAATAAGTGCGTTTGTGTCATTGAATGAACATTTACGTGATTTTGTGCATCCCAAGGCTTATTCTAATCACATTTCGGTCTTAAGGAAAGTAGTTAATCTAATATGTGCGTTTGTGTCATTGGATGAACATTTACGTCATTTTGTGCATCTCAAGGCTTATTCCTATCACATTTCGGTCTTAAGGAAAGTAGTTCATCCAATAAGTGTGTTTGTATCATTGGATGAAAATTTACTCCATTTTGTGCATCCCAACGCTTATTCTAATCATTTTTCGGTCTTCAGGAATGTAGTTCCTCCAATAAGTGCGTTTGTGTCATTCAATAAACATTTAAGTCTTTTTGTTCATTCCAAGGCTTATTCTAATCACATTTCGGTCTTAAGGAAAGTAGTTCATCCAATAAGTGCGTTTGTGTCATTGGATGAACATTTACGTCATTTTGTGCATCCCAAGGCTTATTCTAATCACATTTTGGTCTTAAGGAAAGTAGTTTATCCAATAAGTGCATTTGTGTCATTGGATGAACATTTACGTCATTTTGTGCATCCCAAGGCTTATTCTAATCACTTTTCGTTCTGAAGGAATGTAGTTCATCCAATTAGTGCGTTTGTGTCATTGGATGAACATTTACGTCATTTTGTGAATCCCAACGCTTATTCTAATCACTTTTCGTTCTGAAGGAATGTAGTTCATCCAATAAGAGCGTTTGGGTCATTGAATGAACATTTACGTCATTTTGTGCATCCCAAGGCTTAATCTAATCACATTTCGGTATTAAGGAAAGTAGTGCATCAAATAAGTGCATTTGTGTCATTGGATGAACATTTACGTCATTTTGTGCATCCCAACGCTTATTCTAATCACTTTTCATTCTGAAAGAATGTAGTTCATCCAATAAGTGCGTTTGTGTCATTGAATGAACATTTATGTCATTTTGTGCATCCCTAGGCTTATTCTAATCACTTTTCGTTCTTAAGGAATGTAGTTCTTCCAATAAGTGTGTTTGTGTCATTGAATGAACATTTACGTCATTTTGTGCATCCCAAGGATTATTCCAATCACATTTTTGTCTTAAGGAAAGTAGTTCATCCAATAAGTGTGTTTGTATCATTGGATGAAAATTTACTCCATTTTGTGCATCCCAACGCTTATTCTAATCATTTTTCGGTCTTCAGGAATGTAGTTCCTCCAATAAATGCGTTTGTGTCATTCAATAAACATTTAAGTCTTTTTGTGCATCCCAAGGCTTATTCTAATCACATTTCGGTGTTAAGGAAAGTAATTCATCCAATAAGTGCGTTTGTGTCTTTGGATTAAGATTTATGTCATTTTGTGCATCCCAAGGCTTATTCTAATCACTATTCGTTCTTAAGGAATGTAGTTAATCCAACAAGTGCATTTGTGTCATTGAATGAACATTTACGTCATTTTGTGCATCCCAAGGCTTATTCTAATCACATTTTGGTCTTAAGGAAAGTAGTTCATCCAATAAGTGCGTTTGTGTCATTGGATGAACATTTACGTAATTTTGTACATCCCAAGGCTTATTCTAATCACTATTCGTCCTTAAGGAACGTAGTTCATCCAATAAGTGTGTTTGTGTCGTTAATTTAACATTTACAACATTTTGTGCTTCCCAAGGGTTATTCTAATCACTTTTCGTTCTTAAGGAATGTAGTTCATCCAATAAGTGCGTTTTTCTCATTGCATGAACACTTACGTTATTTTGTGCATTATAAGGATTATTCTAATCAATTTTCGTTGTTAACCAATATTGTTTATCTAATAAGTGCGTTTGTGTCATTGGATTAACATTTATGTCATTTTGTGCATCCCAAGGCTTATTCTATTCACTATTCGTTCTTAAGGAATGTAGTTTATCCAATAACTGCGTTTGTGTCATTAATTTAACATTTACGTCATTTTGTGCATCTCAAGGCTTATTATAATCAATTTTCGTTCTTAAGGAATGTAGTTCATCCAATAAGTGCATTTGTGTCACTGAATGAATATTTACGTCATTTTGTGCATCCCAAGGCGAGTTCTTATCATATTTCGGTCTTAAGGAAAGTAGTTCATCCAATAAGTGCGTTTGTGTCATTGGATGAACATTTACGTCATTTTGTGCATCCCAAGGCATATTCTAATCACATTTCGGTCTTAAGGAAAGAAGTTCATCAAATAATTGCATTTGTGTCATTGGATGAACATTTACGTCATTTTGTGCATCCCAAGGCTTATTTTAAACACTTTTCGTTCTGAAGGATTATAATTCATCCAATAAGTGCGTTTGTGTCATTGGACGAACATTTACGTCATTTTGTGCATCCCAAGGCTTATTCTAATCACTTTTCGTTCTGAACGAATGTAGTTCATCCAATAAGTGCGTTTGTGTCATTGAATGAACATTTACGTCGTTTTGTGCATCCCAAGGCTTATTCCGATCACATTTCGGTCTTAAGGAAAGTAGTTCATCCAATAAGTGTGTTTGTATCATT
>JBBPBO010001986.1:36124638-36155508 GCA_037974295.1 Cicer cuneatum
GAACATTTACGTCATTTTGTGCATCCCAAGGCTTATTCTAATCACTTTTCGTTCTGAACGAATGTAGTTCATCCAATAAGTGCGTTTGTGTCATTGAATGAACATTTACGTCGTTTTGTGCATCCCAAGGCTTATTCCGATCACATTTCGGTCTTAAGGAAAGTAGTTCATCCAATAAGTGTGTTTGTATCATTGGATGAAAATTTACTCCATTTTGTGCATCCCAACGCTTATTCTAATCATTTTTCGGTCTTCAGGAATGTAGTTCCTCCAATAAGTGCGTTTGTGTCATTCAATGAACATTTAAGTCTTTTTGTGCATTCCAAGGCTTATTCTAATCACATTTCGGTCTTAAGGAAAGTAGTTCATCCAATAAGTGCGTTTGTGTCATTGGATGAACATTTACGTTATTTTGTACACCCCAAGGCTTATTCTAATCACTATTCGTCCTTAAGGAACGTAGTTCATCCAATAAGTGCGTTTTTCTCATTGGATGAACATTTACGTTATTTTGTGCATTATAAGGATTATTCTAATCAATTTTCGTTGTTAACCAATGTTGTTTATCTAATAAGTGCGTTTGTGTGATTAATTTAATATTTACGACATTTTGTGCATCCCAAGGCTTATTCTAATCACTTTTCGTTCATTACGGATGAAGTTCATCCAATAACAGCGTCTGTGTCATTGAATTAACATTTACGTCATTTTGTGCATCCCAAGGCTTATTCTAATCAATTTTTGTTTTTAAGGAATGTAGTTCATCCAATAAGTGCGTTTGTGTCATTGGATGAACATTTACATCATTTTGTGCATCCCAAGGCTTATTCTAATCACTTTTCGTTCTGAAGGAATGTAGTTCATCCAATAAGTGCGTTTGTGTCATTGGATGAACATTTACGTCATTTTGTGCATCTCAAGGCTTATTCCAATCACATTTCGGTCTTAAGGAAAGTAGTTCATCAAATAAGTGCATTTGTGTCATTGGATGAACATTTACGTCATTTTGTGCATCCCAAGGCTTATTCTAATGAATTTTCGTGCTAAAGGAATGTAGTTCATCCAATAAGTGCGTTTGTGTCATTGGATGAACATTTACTTCATTTTGTGCATCCCAAGGCTTATTCTAATCACTTTTCGTTCTGAAGGAATGTAGTTCACCCAATTAGTGCGTTTGTGTCATTGAATGAACATTTACGTCATTTTGTGCATCCCTAGGCTTATTCTAATCACTTTTCGTTCTTAAGGAATGTAGTTCATCCAATAAGTGCGTTTGTGTCATTGGATGAACATTTACGTCATTTTGTGCATCCCAAGGCTTATTCCTATCACATTTCGGTCTTAAGGAAAGTAGTTCATCCAATAAGTGCATTTGTGTCATTGGATGAACATTTACGTCATTTTGTGCATCCCAAGGCTTATTCTAATCACTTTTCGTTCTGAAGGAATGTAGTTCATCCAATTAGTGGGTTTGTGTCATTGGATGAACATTTACGTCATTTTGTGAATCCCAACGCTTATTCTAATCACTTTTCGTTCTGAAGGAATGTAGTTCATCCAATAAGTGCGTTTGTGTCATTGAATGAACATTTATGTCATTTTGTGCATCCCTAGGCTTATTCTAATCACTTTTCGTTCTTAAGGAATGTAGTTCTTCCAATAAGTGTGTTTGTGTCATTGAATGAACATTTACGTCATTTTGTGCATCCCAAGGATTATTCCAATCACATTTTTGTCTTAAGGAAAGTAGTTCATCCAATAAGTGTGTTTGTATCATTGGATGAAAATTTACTCCATTTTGTGCATCCCAACGCTTATTCTAATCATTTTTCGGTCTTCAGGAATGTAGTTCCTCCAATAAATGCGTTTGTGTCATTCAATAAACATTTAAGTCTTTTTGTGCATCCCAAGGCTTATTCTAATCACATTTCGGTGTTAAGGAAAGTAATTCATCCAATAAGTGCGTTTGTGTCTTTGGATTAAGATTTATGTCATTTTGTGCATCCCAAGGCTTATTCTAATCACTATTCGTTCTTAAGGAATGTAGTTAATCCAACAAGTGCATTTGTGTCATTGAATGAACATTTACGTCATTTTGTGCATCTCAAGGCTTATTCTAATCACATTTTGGTCTTAAGGAAAGTAGTTCATCCAATAAGTGCGTTTGTGTCATTGGATGAACATTTACGTAATTTTGTACATCCCAAGGCTTATTCTAATCACTATTCGTCCTTAAGGAACGTAGTTCATCCAATAAGTGTGTTTGTGTCGTTAATTTAACATTTACAACATTTTGTGCTTCCCAAGGGTTATTCTAATCACTTTTCGTTCTTAAGGAATGTAGTTCATCCAATAAGTGCGTTTTTCTCATTGCATGAACACTTACGTTATTTTGTGCATTATAAGGATTATTCTAATCAATTTTCGTTGTTAACCAATATTGTTTATCTAATAAGTGCGTTTGTGTCATTGGATTAACATTTATGTCATTTTGTGCATCCCAAGGCTTATTCTATTCACTATTCGTTCTTAAGGAATGTAGTTTATCCAATAACTGCGTTTGTGTCATTAATTTAACATTTACGTCATTTTGTGCATCTCAAGCCTTATTATAATCAATTTTCGTTCTTAAGGAATGTAGTTCATCCAATAAGTGCATTTGTGTCATTGAATGAATATTTACGTCATTTTGTGCATCCCAAGGCGAGTTCTTATCATATTTCGGTCTTAAGGAAAGTAGTTCATCCAATAAGTGCGTTTGTGTCATTGGATGAACATTTACGTCATTTTGTGCATCCCAAAGCATATTCTAATCACATTTCGGTCTTAAGGAAAGAAGTTCATCAAATAATTGCATTTGTGTCATTGGATGAACATTTACGTCATTTTGTGCATCCCAAGGCTTATTTAAACACTTTTCGTTCTGAAGGATTATAATTCATCCAATAAGTGCGTTTGTGTCATTGGATGAACATTTACGTCATTTTGTGCATCCCAAGGCTTATTCTAATCACTTTTCGTTCTGAACGAATGTAGTTCATCCAATAAGTGCGTTTGTGTCATTGAATGAACATTTACGTCGTTTTGTGCATCCCAAGGCTTATTCCGATCACATTTCGGTCTTAAGGAAAGTAGTTCATCCAATAAGTGTGTTTGTATCATTGGATGAAGATTTACGCCATTTTGTGCATCCCAAGGCTTATTCTAATCATTTTTCGTTTTTCAGGAATGTAGTTTCTCCAATAAATGCGTTTGTGTCATTCAATAAACATTTAAGTCTTTTTGTGCATCCCAAGGCTTATTCTAATCACATTTCGGTGTTAAGGAAAGTAATTCATCCAATAAGTGCGTTTGTGTCTTTGGATTAACATTTACGTCATTTTGTGCATCCCAAGGCTTATTCTAATCACTATTCGTTCTTAAGGAATGTAGTTTATCCAATAATTGCGTTTGTGTCATTAATTTAACATTTACGTCATTTTGTGCATTCCTAGGCTTATTCTAATCACTTTTCGTTCTTAAGGAATGTAGTTCATCCTATAAGTGCGTTTGTGTCATTGGGTGAACATTTACGTCATTTTGTGCATCCCAACGCTTATTCTAATAAATTTTCGTTTTTAAGGAATGTAGTTAATCCAATTAGTGCATTTGTGTCATTGAATGAACATTTACGTCATTTTGTGCATCCCAAGGCTTATTCTAATCACATTTTGGTCTTAAGGAAAGTAGTTCATCCAATAAGTGCGTTTGTGTTATTGGATGAACATTTACGTTATTTTGTACATCCCAAGGCTTATTCTAATCACTATTCGTCCTTAAGGAACGTAGTTCATCCAATAAGTGTGTTTGTGTCATTAATTTAACATTTACGTCATTTTGTCCTTCCCAAGGGTTATTCTAATCACTTTTTGTTCTTAAGGAATGTAGTTCATCCAATAAGTGCGTTTTTGTCATTGGATGAACATTTACGTTATTTTGTGCAATATAAGGATTATTCTAATCAATTTTCGTTCTTAACCAATATTGTTTATCTAATAAGTGCGTTTGTGTCATTGGATTAACATTTATGTCATTTTGTGCATCCCAAGTCTTATTCTAATCGCTATTCGTTCTTAAGGAATGTAGTGTATCCAATAACTGCGTTTGTGTCATTAATTTAACATTTACGTCATTTTGTGCATTCCTAGGCTTATTCTAATCACTTTTCGTTCTTAAGGAATGTAGTTCATCCAATAAGTGCGTTTGTGTCATTGGATGAACATTTACGTCATTTTGTGCATCCCAAGGCTTATTCTAATCACATTTCGGTCTTAAGGAAAGTAGTTCATCCAATATGTGCATTTGTGTCATTGGATGAACATATACGTCATTTTGTGCATCTCAAGGCTTATTATAATCAATTTTCGTTCTTAAGGAATGTAGTTCATCCAATAAGTGCGTTTGTGTCATTGAATGAATATTTACGTCATTTTGTGCATCCCAAGGCATATTCTAATCATATTTCGGTCTTTGAGGAAAGTAGTTCATCCAATAAGTGCGTTTGTGTCATTGGATGAACATTTACGTCATTTTGTGCATCTCAAGGCTTATTATAATCAATTTTCGTTCTTAAGGAATGTAGTTCATCCAATAAGTGCGTTTGTGTCATTGAATGAATATTTACGTCATTTTGTGTATCCCAAGGCAAGTTCTAATCATATTTCGGTCTTAAGGAAAGAAGTTCATCCAATAAGTGCGTTTGTGTCATTGGATGAACATTTACGTCATTTTGTGCATCCCAAGGCATATTCTAATCACATTTCGGTCTTAAGGAAAGAAGTTCATCAAATAAGTGCATTTGTGTCATTGGATGAACATTTACGTCATTTTGTGCATCCCAAGGCTTATTTTAAACATTTTTCGTTCTGAAGGATTATAGTTCATCTAATAAGTGCGTTTGTGTCATTGGATGAACATTTACGTCATTTTGTGCATCCCAAGGCTTATTCCAATCACTTTTCGTTCTGAACGAATGTAGTTCATCCAATAAGTGCGTTTGTGTCATTGAATGAACATTTACGTCGTTTTGTGCATCCCAAGGCTTATTCCAATCACATTTCGGTCTTAAGGAAAGTAGTTCATCCAATAAGTGCGTTTGTGTTATTGGATGAACATTTACGTTATTTTGTACATCCCAAGGCTTATTCTAATCACTATTCGTCCTTAAGGAACGTAGTTCATCCAATAAGTGTGTTTGTGTCATTAATTTAACATTTACGTCATTGGATGAAAATTTAAGTCATTTTGTGCATCCCAAGGCTTATTCTAATCACTTTTCGTTCATCACGAATATAGTTCCTCCAATAAGTGCGTTTGTGTCATTGGATGAACATTTACGTCATTTTGTGCATCCCAACGCTTATTCTAATCACTTTTCGTTCTGAAAGAATGTAGTTCATCCAATAAGTGCGTTTGTGTCATTGAATGAACATTTACGTCATTTTGTGCATCCCTAGGCTTATTCTAATCACTTTTCGTTCTTAAGGAATGTAGTTCTTCCAATAAGTGCGTTTGTGTCATTGAATGAACATTTACGTCATTTTGTGCATCCCAATGCTTATTCCAATCACATTTTGGTCTTAAGGAAAGTAGTTCATCCAATAAGTGTGTTTGTATCATTGGATGAAGATTTGCGCCATTTTGTGCATCCCAAGGTTTATTCTAATCATTTTTCGTTCTTCAGGAATGTAGTTCCTCCAATAAATGCGTTTGTGTCATTCAATAAACGTTTAAGTCTTTTTGTGCATCCCAAGGCTTATTCTAATCACATTTCGGTGTTAAGGAAAGTAATTCATCCAATAAGTGCGTTTGTGTCATTGGATTAACATTTATGTCATTTTGTGTATCCCAAGGCTTATTCTAATCACTATTCGTTCTTAAGGAATGTAGTTTATCCAATAACTGCGTTTGTGTCATTAATTTAACATTTACGTCATTTTGTGCATTCCTAGGCTTATTCTAAATACTTTTCGTTCTTATGGAATGTAGTTCATCCAATAAGTGCGTTTGTGTCATTGGATGAACATTTACGTCATTTTGTGCATCTCAAGGCTTATTCTAATCACATGTCGGTCTTAAGGAAAGTAGTTCATCCAATAAGTGCCTTTGTGTCATTGGAGGAACATTTATGTCATATTGTGCATCCCAAGGCTTATTCTAATAAATTCTCGTTTTTAAGGAATGTAGTTCATCCAATTAGTGCATTTGTGTCATTGAATGAACATTTACGTCATTTTGTGCATTCCAAAGCTTATTCTAATTACATTTTGGTCTTAAGGAAAGTAGTTCATCCAATAAGTGTGTTTGTGTCATTGGATGAACATTTACGTTATTTTGTACATCCCGAGGCTTATTCTAATCACTATTCGTTCTTAAGGAATGTAGTTCATCCAATAAGTGCGTTTTTGTCATTGGATGAACATTTACGTTATTTTGTGCATTTATAAGGATTATTCTAATCAATTTTCGTTGTTAACCAATGTTGTTTATCTAATAAGTGCGTTTCTGTCATTGGATTAACATTTATGTCATATTGTGCACCCCAAGGCTTATTCTAATCACTATTCGTCCTTAAGGAACGTAGTTCATCCAATAAGTTTGTTTGTGTCATTAATTTAACATTTACGTCATTTTGTGCTTTCCAAGGGTTATTCTAATCACTTTTCGTTCTTAAGGAATGTAGTTCATCCAATAAGTGCGTTTGTGTCATTGGATGAACATTTACGTCATTTTGTGCATCCCAAGGCTTATTATAATCACATTTCGGTCATAAGGAAAGTAGTTCATCCAATATGTGCATTTGTGTCATTGGATGAACATTTACGTCATTTTGTGCATCTCAAGGCTTATTATAATCAATTTTCGTTCTTAAGGAATGTAGTTCATCCAATAAGTGCGTTTGTGTCATTGAATATTTACGTCATTTTGTGCATCCCAAGGCATATTCTAATCATATTTCGGTCTTAAGGAAAGTAGTTCATCCAATAAGTGCGTTTGTGTCATTGGATGAACATTTACGTCATTTTGTGCATCCCAAGGCATATTCTAATCACATTTCGGTCTTAAGGAAAGAAGTTCATCAAATAAGTGCATTTGTGTCATTGTATGAACATTTACGTCATTTTGTGCATACCAAGGCTTATTTTAAACACTTTTCGTTCTGAAGGATTATAGTTCATCCAATAAGTGCGTTTGTGTCATTGGATGAACATTTACGTCACTTTGTGCATCCCAAGGCTTATTCCAATCACATTTCGGTCTTAAGGAAAGTAGTTCATCCAATAAGTGTGTTTGTATCATTGGATGAAGATTTGCGCCATTTTGAGCATCCCAAGGTTTATTCTAATCATTTTTCGTTCTTCAGGAATGTAGTTCCTCCAATAAATGCGTTTGTGTCATTCAATAAACGTTTAAGTCTTTTTGTGCATCCCAAGGCTTATTCTAATCACATTTCGGTGTTAAGGAAAGTAATTCATCCAATAAGTGCGTTTGTGTCATTGGATTAACATTTATGTCATTTTGTGTATCCCAAGGCTTATTCTAATCACTATTCGTTCTTAAGGAATGTAGTTTATCCAATAACTGCGTTTGTGTCATTAATTTAACATTTACGTCATTTTGTGCATTCCTAGGCTTATTCTAATCACTTTTCGTTCTTATGGAATGTAGTTCATCCAATAAGTGCGTTTGTGTCATTGGATGAACATTTACGTCATTTTGTGCATCTCAAGGCTTATTCTAATCACATTTCGGTCTTAAGGAAAGTAGTTCATCCAATAAGTGCCTTTGTGTCATTGGATGAACATTTATGTCATATTGTGCATCCCAAGGCTTATTCTAATAAATTCTCGTTTTTAAGGAATGTAGTTCATCCAATTAGTGCATTTGTGTCATTGAATGAACATTTACGTCATTTTGTGCATTCCAAAGCTTATTCTAATCACATTTTGGTCTTAAGGAAAGTAGTTCATCCAATAAGTGTGTTTGTGTCATTGGATGAACATTTACGTTATTTTGTACATCCCGAGGCTTATTCTAATCACTATTCGTTCTTAAGGAATGTAGTTCATCCAATAAGTGCGTTTTTGTCATTGGATGAACATTTACGTTATTTTGTGCATTTATAAGGATTATTCTAATCAATTTTCGTTGTTAACGAATGTTGTTTATCTAATAAGTGCGTTTGTGTCATTGGATTAACATTTATGTCATATTGTGCACCCCAAGGCTTATTCTAATCACTATTCGTCCTTAAGGAACGTAGTTCATCCAATAAGTTTGTTTGTGTCATTAATTTAACATTTACGTCATTTTGTGCTTCCCAAGGGTTATTCTAATCACTTTTCGTTCTTAAGGAATGTAGTTCATCCAATAAGTGCGTTTTTGTCATTGGATGAACATTTACGTTATTTGGTGCATTTATAAGTATTATTCTAATCAATTTTCGTTGTTATCCAATGTTGTTTATCTAATAAGTGCGTTTGTGTCATTGGATTAACATTTATGTCATTTTGTGCACCCCAAGGCTTATTCTAATCACTATTCATTCTTAAGGAATGTAGTTTATCCAAGAACTGCGTTTCTGTCATTAATTTAACATTTACGTCATTTTGTGCATTCCTAGGCTTATTCTAATCACTTTTCGTTCATAAGGAATGTAGTTCATCCAATAAGTGGGTTTGTGTCATTGGATGAACATTTACGTCATTTTGTGCATCCCAAGGCTTATTATAATCACATTTCGGTCATAAGGAAAGTAGTTCATCCAATATGTGCATTTGTGTCATTGGATGAACATTTACGTCATTTTGTGCATCTCAAGGCTTATTATAATCAATTTTGTTCTTAAGGAATGTAGTTCATCCAATAAGTGTGTTTGTGTCATTGAATGAATATTTACGTCATTTTGTGCATCCCAAGGCATATTCTAATCATATTTCGGTCTTAAGGAAAGTAGTTCATCCAATAAGTGCGTTTGTGTCATTGGATGAACATTTACGTCATTTTGTGCATCCCAAGGCATATTCTAATCACATTTCGGTCTTAAGGAAAGAAGTTCATCAAATAAGTGCATTTGTGTCATTGGATGAACATTTACGTCATTTTGTGCATACCAAGGCTTATTTTAAACACTTTTCGTTCTGAAGGATTATAGTTCATCCAATAAGTGCGTTTGTGTCATTGGATGAACATTTACGTCATTTTGTGCATCCCAAGGCTTATTCCAATCACATTTCGGTCTTAAGGAAAGTAGTTCATCCAATAAGTGTGTTTGTATCATTGGATGAAGATTTGCGCCATTTTGTGCATCCCAAGGTTTATGCTAATCATTTTTCGTTCTTCAGGAATGTAGTTCCTCCAATAAATGCGTTTGTGTCATTCAATAAACGTTTAAGTCTTTTTGTGCATCCCAAGGCTTATTCTAATCACATTTCGGTGTTAAGGAAAGTAATTCATCCAATAAGTGCGTTTGTGTCATTGGATTAACATTTATGTCATTTTGTGCATTCCAAGGCTT
Organism: Cicer cuneatum; assembly: GCA_037974295.1. Taxonomy (NCBI): domain Eukaryota; kingdom Viridiplantae; phylum Streptophyta; class Magnoliopsida; order Fabales; family Fabaceae; genus Cicer; species Cicer cuneatum. The sequence continues at coordinate 36,134,195 of JBBPBO010001986.1, forward strand.
ATTCTAATCACTATTCGTTCTTAAGGAATGTAGTTTATCCAATAACTGCGTTTGTGTCATTAATTTATCATTTACGTCATTTTGTGCATTCCTAGGCTTATTCTAAACACTTTTCGTTCATAAGGAATGTAGTTCATCCAATAAGTGCGTTTGTTTCATTGGATGAACATTTACGTCATTTTGTGCATCCCAAGGCTTATTATAATCACATTTCGGTCATAAGGAAAGTAGTTCATCCAATATGTGCATTTGTGTTATTGGATGAACATTTACGTCATTTTATGCATCTCAAGGCTTATTATAATAATTTTTCGTTCTTAAGGAATGTAGTTCATCCAATAAGTGCGTTTGTGTCATTGAATGAACATTTACGTCATTTTGTGCATCCCATGGCATATTCTAATCATATTTCGGTCTTAAGGAAAGTAGTTCATCCAATAAGTGCGTTTGTGTCATTGGATGAACATTTACGTCATTTTGTGCAACCCAAGGCATATTCTAATCACATTTCGGTCGTAAGGAAAGAAGTTCATCAAATAAGTGCATTTGTGTCATTGGATGAACATTTACGTCATTTTGTGCATCCCAAGGCTTATTTTAAACACTTTTCGTTCTGAAGGATTATAGTTCATCTAATAAGTGCGTTTGTGTCATTGGATGAACATTGACGTCATTTTGTGCATCCCAAGGCTTATTCCAATCACATTTCGGTCTTAAGGAAAGTAGTTCATCCAATAAGTGTGTTTGTATCATTGAATGAACATTTACGTCATTTTGTGCATCCCAAGGCTTATTCCAATCATTTTTCGTTCTTCAGGAATGTAGTTCCTCCAATAAATGCGGTTGTGTCATTCAATAAACGTTTAAGTCTTTTTGTGCATCCCAAGGCTTATTCTAATCACATTTCGGTGTTAAGGAAAGTAATTCATCCAAGAAGTGCGTTTGTGTCATTGGATTAACATTTATGTCATTTTGTGCATTCCAAGGCTTATTCTGATCACTATTCGTTCTTAAGGAATGTAGTTTATCCAATAACTGCGTTTGTGTCATTAATTTATCATTTACGTCATTTTGTGCATTCCTAGGCTTATTCTAATCACTTTTCGTTCTTATGGAATGTAGTTCATCCAATAAGTGTGTTTGTGTCATTGGATGAACATTTACGTCATTTTGTGCATCTCAAGGCTTATTCTAATCACATTTCGGTCTTAAGGAAAGTAGTTCATCCAATAAGTGCCTTTGTGTCATTGGATGAACATTTATGTCATATTGTGCATCCCAAGGCTTATTCTAATAAATTCTCGTTTTTAAGGAATGTAGTTCATCCAATTAGTGCATTTGTGTCATTGAATGAACATTTAAGTCATTTTGTGCATTCCAAGGCTTATTCTAATCACATTTTGGTCTTAAGGAAAGTAGTTCATCCAATAAGTGTGTTTGTGTCATTGGATGAACATTTACGTTATTTTGTACATCCCGAGGCTTATTCTAATCACTATTCGTCCTTAAGGAACGTAGTTCATCCAATAAGTGTGTTTGTGTCATTAATTTAACATTTACGTCATTTTGTGCATCCCAAGGCATATTCTAATCATATTTCGGTCTTAAGGAAAGTAGTTCATCCAATAAGTGCGTTTGTGTCATTGGATTAACATTTACGTCATTTTGTGCATCCCAAGGCATATTCTAATCACATTTCGGTCTTAAGGAAAGAAGTTCATCAAATAAGTGCATTTGTGTCATTGGATGAACATTTACGTCATTTTGTGCATACCAAGGCTTATTTTAAACACTTTTCGTTTTGAAGGATTATAGTTCATCCAATAAGTGCGTTTGTGTCATTGGATGAACATTTACGTCATTTTGTGCATCCCAAGGCTTATTCCAATCACATTTCGGTCTTAAGGAAAGTAGTTCATCCAATAAGTGTGTTTGTATCATTGGATGAAGATTTGCGCCATTTTGTGCATCCCAAGGTTTATTCTAATCATTTTTCGTTCTTCAGGAATGTAGTTCCTACAATAAATGCGTTTGTGTCATTCAATAAACGTTTAAGTCTTTTTGTGCATCCCAAGGCTTATTCTAATCATTTTTCGTTCTTCAGGAATGTAGTTCCTCCAATAAATGCGTTTGTGTCATTCAATAAACGTTTAAGTCTTTTTGTGCATCCCAAGGCTTATTCTAATCACATTTCGGTGTTAAGGAAAGTAATTCATCCAATAAGTGCGTTTGTGTCATTGGATTAACATTTATGTCATTTTGTGTATCCCAAGGCTTATTCTAATCACTATTCGTTCTTAAGGAATGAAGTTTATCCAATAACTATGTTTGTGTCATTAATTTATCATTTACGTCATTTTGTGCATTCCTAGGCTTATTCTAATCACTTTTCGTTCTTATGGAATGTAGTTCATCCAATAAGTGTGTTTGTGTCATTGGATGAACATTTACGTCATTTTGTGCATCTCAAGGCTTATTCTAATCACATTTCGGTCTTAAGGAAAGTAGTTCATCCAATAAGTGCCTTTGTGTCATTGGATGAACATTTATGTCATATTGTGCATCCCAAGGCTTATTCTAATAAATTCTCGTTTTTAAGGAATGTAGTTCATCCAATTAGTGCATTTGTGTCATTGAATGAACATTTACGTCATTTTGTGCATTCCAAAGCTTATTCTAATTACATTTTGGTCTTAAGGAAAGTAGTTCATCCAATAAGTGTGTTTGTGTCATTGGATGAACATTTACGTTATTTTGTACATCCCGAGGCTTATTCTAATCACTATTCGTTCTTAAGGAATGTAGTTCATCCAATAAGTGCGTTTTTGTCATTGGATGAACATTTACGTTATTTTGTGCATTTATAAGGATTATTCTAATCAATTTTCGTTGTTAACCAATGTTGTTTATCTAATAAGTGCGTTTCTGTCATTGGATTAACATTTATGTCATATTGTGCACCCCAAGGCTTATTCTAATCACTATTCGTCCTTAAGGAACGTAGTTCATCCAATAAGTTTGTTTGTGTCATTAATTTAACATTTACGTCATTTTGTGCTTTCCAAGGGTTATTCTAATCACTTTTCGTTCTTAAGGAATGTAGTTCATCCAATAAGTGCGTTTGTGTCATTGGATGAACATTTACGTCATTTTGTGCATCCCAAGGCTTATTATAATCACATTTCGGTCATAAGGAAAGTAGTTCATCCAATATGTGCATTTGTGTCATTGGATGAACATTTACGTCATTTTGTGCATCTCAAGGCTTATTATAATCAATTTTCGTTCTTAAGGAATGTAGTTCATCCAATAAGTGCGTTTGTGTCATTGAATATTTACGTCATTTTGTGCATCCCAAGGCATATTCTAATCATATTTCGGTCTTAAGGAAAGTAGTTCATCCAATAAGTGCGTTTGTGTCATTGGATGAACATTTACGTCATTTTGTGCATCCCAAGGCATATTCTAATCACATTTCGGTCTTAAGGAAAGAAGTTCATCAAATAAGTGCATTTGTGTCATTGGATGAACATTTACGTCATTTTGTGCATACCAAGGCTTATTTTAAACACTTTTCGTTTTGAAGGATTATAGTTCATCCAATAAGTGCGTTTGTGTCATTGGATGAACATTTACGTCATTTTGTGCATCCCAAGGCTTATTCCAATCACATTTCGGTCTTAAGGAAAGTAGTTCATCCAATAAGTGTGTTTGTATCATTGGATGAAGATTTGCGCCATTTTGTGCATCCCAAGGTTTATTCTAATCATTTTTCGTTCTTCAGGAATGTAGTTCCTACAATAAATGCGTTTGTGTCATTCAATAAACGTTTAAGTCTTTTTGTGCATCCCAAGGCTTATTCTAATCATTTTTCGTTCTTCAGGAATGTAGTTCCTCCAATAAATGCGTTTGTGTCATTCAATAAACGTTTAAGTCTTTTTGTGCATCCCAAGGCTTATTCTAATCACATTTCGGTGTTAAGGAAAGTAATTCATCCAATAAGTGCGTTTGTGTCATTGGATTAACATTTATGTCATTTTGTGTATCCCAAGGCTTATTCTAATCACTATTCGTTCTTAAGGAATGAAGTTTATCCAATAACTATGTTTGTGTCATTAATTTATCATTTACGTCATTTTGTGCATTCCTAGGCTTATTCTAATCACTTTTCGTTCTTATGGAATGTAGTTCATCCAATAAGTGTGTTTGTGTCATTGGATGAACATTTACGTCATTTTGTGCATCTCAAGGCTTATTCTAATCACATTTCGGTCTTAAGGAAAGTAGTTCATCCAATAAGTGCCTTTGTGTCATTGGATGAACATTTATGTCATATTGTGCATCCCAAGGCTTATTCTAATAAATTCTCGTTTTTAAGGAATGTAGTTCATCCAATTAGTGCATTTGTGTCATTGAATGAACATTTACGTCATTTTGTGCATTCCAAGGCTTATTCTAATCACATTTTGGTCTTAAGGAAAGTAGTTCATCCAATAAGTGTGTTTGTGTCATTGGATGAACATTTACGTTATTTTGTACATCCCGAGGCTTATTCTAATCACTATTCGTCCTTAAGGAACGTAGTTCATCCAATAAGTGTGTTTGTGTCATTAATTTAACATTTACGTCATTTTGTGCTTCCCAAGGGTTATTCTAATCACTTTTCGTTCTTAAGGAATGTAGTTCATCCAATAAGTGCGTTTTTGTCATTGGATGAACATTTACGTTATTTTGTGCATTTATAAGGATTATTCTAATCAATTTTCGTTGTTAACCAATGTTGTTTATCTAATAAGTGCGTTTCTGTCATTGGATTAACATTTATGTCATATTGTGCACCCCAAGGCTTATTCTAATCACTATTCGTCCTTAAGGAACGTAGTTCATCCAATAAGTTTGTTTGTGTCATTAATTTAACATTTACGTCATTTTGTGCTTTCCAAGGGTTATTCTAATCACTTTTCGTTCTTAAGGAATGTAGTTCATCCAATAAGTGCGTTTGTGTCATTGGATGAACATTTACGTCATTTTGTGCATCCCAAGGCTTATTATAATCACATTTCGGTCATAAGGAAAGTAGTTCATCCAATATGTGCATTTGTGTCATTGGATGAACATTTACGTCATTTTGTGCATCTCAAGGCTTATTATAATCAATTTTCGTTCTTAAGGAATGTAGTTCATCCAATAAGTGCGTTTGTGTCATTGAATATTTACGTCATTTTGTGCATCCCAAGGCATATTCTAATCATATTTCGGTCTTAAGGAAAGTAGTTCATCCAATAAGTGCGTTTGTGTCATTGGATGAACATTTACGTCATTTTGTGCATCCCAAGGCATATTCTAATCACATTTCGGTCTTAAGGAAAGAAGTTCATCAAATAAGTGCATTTGTGTCATTGGATGAACATTTACGTCATTTTGTGCATACCAAGGCTTATTTTAAACACTTTTCGTTTTGAAGGATTATAGTTCATCCAATAAGTGCGTTTGTGTCATTGGATGAACATTTACGTCATTTTGTGCATCCCAAGGCTTATTCCAATCACATTTCGGTCTTAAGGAAAGTAGTTCATCCAATAAGTGTGTTTGTATCATTGGATGAAGATTTGCGCCATTTTGTGCATCCCAAGGTTTATTCTAATCATTTTTCGTTCTTCAGGAATGTAGTTCCTACAATAAATGCGTTTGTGTCATTCAATAAACGTTTAAGTCTTTTTGTGCATCCCAAGGCTTATTCTAATCATTTTTCGTTCTTCAGGAATGTAGTTCCTCCAATAAATGCGTTTGTGTCATTCAATAAACGTTTAAGTCTTTTTGTGCATCCCAAGGCTTATTCTAATCACATTTCGGTGTTAAGGAAAGTAATTCATCCAATAAGTGCGTTTGTGTCATTGGATTAACATTTATGTCATTTTGTGTATCCCAAGGCTTATTCTAATCACTATTCGTTCTTAAGGAATGAAGTTTATCCAATAACTATGTTTGTGTCATTAATTTATCATTTACGTCATTTTGTGCATTCCTAGGCTTATTCTAATCACTTTTCGTTCTTATGGAATGTAGTTCATCCAATAAGTGTGTTTGTGTCATTGGATGAACATTTACGTCATTTTGTGCATCTCAAGGCTTATTCTAATCACATTTCGGTCTTAAGGAAAGTAGTTCATCCAATAAGTGCCTTTGTGTCATTGGATGAACATTTATGTCATATTGTGCATCCCAAGGCTTATTCTAATAAATTCTCGTTTTTAAGGAATGTAGTTCATCCAATTAGTGCATTTGTGTCATTGAATGAACATTTACGTCATTTTGTGCATTCCAAGGCTTATTCTAATCACATTTTGGTCTTAAGGAAAGTAGTTCATCCAATAAGTGTGTTTGTGTCATTGGATGAACATTTACGTTATTTTGTACATCCCGAGGCTTATTCTAATCACTATTCGTCCTTAAGGAACGTAGTTCATCCAATAAGTGTGTTTGTGTCATTAATTTAACATTTACGTCATTTTGTGCTTCCCAAGGGTTATTCTAATCACTTTTCGTTCTTAAGGAATGTAGTTCATCCAATAAGTGCGTTTTTGTCATTGGATGAACATTTACGTTATTTTGTGCATTTATAAGGATTATTCTCGTTTTTGTGCATTTATTACGTCATTCTCGTTTTTGTCAATTTTCGTTGTTAACCAATGTTGTTTATCTAATAAGTGCATTTGTGTCATTGGATTAACATTTATGTCATTTTGTGCACCCCAAGGCTTATTCTAATCACTATTCGTTCTTAAGGAATGTAGTTTATCCAATAACTGCGTTTCTTTCATTAATTTAACATTTACGTCATTTTGTGCATGCCTAGGCTTATTCTAATCACTTTTCGTTCATAAGGAATGTAGTTCATCCAATAAGTGCGTTTGTTTCATTGGATGAACATTTACGTCATTTTGTGCATCCCAAGGCTTATTATAATCACATTTCGGTCATAAGGAAAGTAGTTCATCCAATATGTGCATTTGTGTCATTGGATGAACATTTACGTCATTTTGTGCATCTTAAGGCTTATTATAATCAATTTTCGTTCTTAAGGAATGTAGTTCATCCAATAAGTGCGTTTGTGTCATTGAATGAACATTTACGTCATTTTGTGCATCCCAAGGCATATTCTAATCATATTTCGGTCTTAAGGAAAGTAGTTCATCCAATAAGTGCGTTTGTGTCATTGGATGAACATTTACGTCATTTTGTGCTTCCCAAGGCTTATTCTAATCACATTTTCGTTCTTAAGGAATGTAGTTCATCCAATAAGTGCGTTTTTGTCATTGGATGAACACTTACGTTATTTTGTGCATTTATAAGGATTATTCTAATCAATTTTCGTTGTTAACCAATGTTGTTTATCTAATAAGTGCGTTTGTGTCATTGGATTAACATTTATGTCATATTGTGCACCCCAAGGCTTATTCTAATCACTATTCGTCCTTAAGGAACGTAGTTCATCCAATAAGTTTGTTTGTGTCATTAATTTAACATTTACGTCATTTTGTGCTTCCCAAGGGTTATTCTAATCACTTTTCGTTCTTAAGGAATGTAGTTCATCCAATAAGTGCGTTTTTGTCATTGGATGAACATTTACGTTATTTGGTGCATTTATAAGTATTATTCTAATCAATTTTCGTTGTTATCCAATGTTGTTTATCTAATAAGTGCGTTTGTGTCATTGGATTAACATTTATGTCATTTTGTGCACCCCAAGGCTTATTCCAATCACATTTCGGTCTTAAGGAAAGTAGTTCATCCAATAAGTGTGTTTGTATCATTGGATGAAAATTTAAGTCAATTTGTGCATCCCAAGGTTTATTGTAATCACTTTTCGTTCACCAGGAATATAGTTCCTCCAATATGTGCGTTTGTGTCATTGGATGAACATTTACGTCATTTTGTGCATCCCAAGGCTTATTCTAATCACATTTCGGTCATAAGGAAAGTAGTTCATCCAATATGTGCATTTGTGTCATTGGATGAACATTTACGTCATTTTGTGCATCTCAAGGCTTATTATAATCAATTTTCGTTCTTAAGGAATGTAGTTCATCCAATAAGTGCGTTTGTGTCATTGAATGAACATTTACGTCATTTTGTGCATCCCAAGGCATATTCTAATCATATTTCAGTCTTAAGGAAAGTAGTTCATCCAATAAATGTGTTTGTGTCATTGGATGAACATTTACGTCATTTTGTGCATCCCAAGGCATATTCTAATCACATTTCGGTCTTAAGGAAAGAAGTTCATCAAATAAGTGCATTTGTGTCATTGGATGAACATTTACGTCATTTTGTGCACCCAAGGCTTATTTTAAAACACTTTTCGTTCTGAAGGATTATAGTTCATCCAATAAGTGCGTTTGTGTCATTGGATGAACATTTACGTCATTTTGTGCATCCCAAGGCTTATTCTAATCACTTTTCGTTCTGAACGAATGTAGTTCATCCAATTAGTGTGTTTGTGTCATTGAATGAACATTTACGTCATTTTGTGCATCCCAAGGCTTATTCCAATCACATTTCGGTCTTAAGGATAGTAGTTCATCCAATAAGTGTGTTTGTATCATTGCATGAAAATTTAAGTCATTTTGTGCATCCCAAGGTTTATTCTAATCACTTTTCGTTCACCAGGAATATAGTTCCTCCAATAAGTGCCATTGTGTCATTGGATGAACATTTACGTCATTTTGTGCATCCCAAGGCTTATTCTAATCACGTTTCGGTCATAAGGAAAGTAGTTCATCCAATATGTGCATTTGTGTCATTGGATGAACATTTACGTCATTTTGTGCATCTCAAGGCTTATTATAATCAATTTTCGTACTTAAGGAATGTAGTTCATCCAATAAGTGCGTTTGTGTCATTGAATGAACATTTACGTCATTTTGTGCATCCCAAGGTATATTCTAATCATATTTCGGTCTTAAGGAAAGTAGTTCATCCAATAAGTGCGTTTGTGTCATTGGATGAACATTTACGTCATTTTGTGAATCCCAAGGCATATTCTAATCACATTTCGGTCTTAAGGAAAGAAGTTCATCAAATAAGTGCATTTGTGTCATTGGATGAACATTTACGTCATTTTGTGCATCCCCAGGCTTATTTTAAACACTTTTTGTTCTGAAGGATTATAGTTCATCCAATAAGTACGTTTGTCTCATTGGATGAACATTTACGTCATTTTGTGCATCCCAAGGCTTATTCTAATCACTTTTCGTTTTGAACGAATGTAGTTCATCCAATAAGTGCGTTTGTGTCATTGAATGAACTTTTACGTCATTTTGTGCATCCCAAGGCTTATTCCAATCACATTTCGGTCATAAGGAAAGTAGTTCATCCAATATGTGCATTTGTGTCATTGGATGAACATTTACGTCATTTTGTGCATCTTAAGGCTTATTATAATCAATTTTCGTTCCTAAGGAATGTAGTTCATCCAATAAGTGCGTTTGTGTCATTGAATGAACATTTACGTCATTTTGTGCATCCCAACGCTTATTCTAATCACTTTTTGTTCTAAAGGAATGTAGTTCTTCCAATAAGTGCGTTTGTGTCATTGAATGAACATTTACGTCATTTTGTGCATCCCAAGGCTTATTCCAATCATTTTTCGTTCTTCAGGAATGTAGTTCCTCCAATAAATGCGTTTGTGTCATTCAATAAACATTTAAGTCTTTTTGTGCATCCCAAGGCTTATTCTAATCACATTACGGTGTTAAGGAAAGTAATTCATCCAATAAGTGCGTTTGTGTCATTGGATTAACATTTATGTCATTTTGTGCATCCCAAGGCTTATTCTAATCACTATTCGTTCTTAAGGAATGTAGTTTATGCAATAACAGCGTTTGTGTCATTAATTTAACATTTACGTCATTTTGTGCATTCCTAGGCTTATTATACTTTTCGTTCTTAAGGAATGTAGTTCATCCAATAAGTGCGTTTGTGTCATTGGATGAACATTTACGTCATTTTGTGCATCCCAAGGCTTATTCTAATCACTTTTAGTTCTGAACAAATGTAGTTCATCCAATAAGTGCGTTTGTGTCATTGAATGAACATTTACGTCATTTTGTGCATCCCAAGGCTTATTCCAATCACATTTCGGTCTTAAGGAAAGTAGTTCATCCAATAAGTGTGTTTGTATCATTGGATGAAAATTTAAGTCATTTTGTGCATCCCAATGTTTATTCTAATCACTTTTCGTTCACCAGGAATATAGTTCCTCCAATAAGTGCGTTTGTGTCATTGGATGAACATTTACGTCATTTTATGCATCCCAAGGCTTATTCTAATCACATTTCGGTCATAAGGAAAGTAGTTCATCCAATATGTGCATTTGTGTCATTGGATGAACATTTACGTCATTTTGTGCATCTCAAGGCTTATTATAATCAATTTTCGTACTTAAGGAATGTAGTTCATCCAATAAGTGCGTTTGTGTCATTGAATGAACATTTACGTCATTTTGTGCATCCCAAGGTATATTCTAATCATATTTCGGTCTTAAGGAAAGTAGTTCATCCAATAAGTGCGTTTGTGTCATTGGATGAACATTTACGTCATTTTGTGAATCCCAAGGCATATTCTAATCACATTTCGGTCTTAAGGAAAGAAGTTCATCAAATAAGTGCATTTGTGTCATTGGATGAACATTTACGTCATTTTGTGCATCCCAATGCTTATTTTAAACACTTTTCGTTCTGAAGGATTATAGTTCATCCAATAAGTGTGTTTGTGTCATTGGATGAACATTTACGTCATTTTGTGCATCCCAAGGCTAATTCCAATCACATTTCGGTCTTAAGGAAAGTAGTTCATCCAATATGTGTGTTTGTATCATTGGATGAAAATTTACGCCATTTTGTGCATCCCAAGGCTTATTCTAATCATTTTTCGTTCTTCAGGAATGTAGTTCCTCCAATAAATGCGTTTGTGTCATTCAATAAACATTTAAGTCTTTTTGTGCATCCTAAGGCTTATTCTAATCACATTACGGTGTTAAGGAAAGTAATTCATCCAATAAGTGCGTTTGTGTCATTGCATTAACATTTATGTCATTTTGTGCATCCCAAGGCTTATTCTAATCACTATTCGTTCTTAAGGAATGTAGTTTATCCAATAACAGCGTTTGTGTCATTAATTTAACATTTACGTCATTTTGTGCATTCCTAGGCTTATTCTAATCACTTTTCGTTCTTAAGGAATGTAGTTAATCCAATAAGTGCGTTTGTGTCATTGGATGAACATTTACGTCATTTTGTGCATCCCAATGCTTATTCTAATCACATTTCGGTCTTAAGGGAAGTAGTTCATCCAATATGTCCATTTGTGTCATTGGATGAACATTTACGTCATTTTGTGCATCTCAAGGCTTATTCCAATCACATTTCGGTCTTAAGGAAAGTAGTTCATCCAATAAGTGTGTTTGTATCATTGGATGAAAATTTAAGTCATTTTGTGCATCCCAAGGTTTATTGTAATCACTTTTCGTTCACCAGGAATATAGTTCCTCCAATATGTGCGTTTGTGTCATTGGATGAACATTTACGTCATTTTGTGCATCCCAAGGCTTATTCTAATCACATTTCGGTCATAAGGAAAGTAGTTCATCCAATATGTGCATTTGTGTCATTGGATGAACATTTACGTCATTTTGTGCATCTCAAGGCTTATTATAATCAATTTTCGTTCTTAAGGAATGTAGTTCATCCAATAAGTGCGTTTGTGTCATTGAATGAACATTTACGTCATTTTGTGCATCCCAAGGCATATTCTAATCATATTTCAGTCTTAAGGAAAGTAGTTCATCCAATAAATGTGTTTGTGTCATTGGATGAACATTTACGTCATTTTGTGCATCCCAAGGCATATTCTAATCACATTTCGGTCTTAAGGAAAGAAGTTCATCAAATAAGTGCATTTGTGTCATTGGATGAACATTTACGTCATTTTGTGCATCCCAAGGCTTATTTTAAAACACTTTTCGTTCTGAAGGATTATAGTTCATCCAATAAGTGCGTTTGTGTCATTGGATGAACATTTACGTCATTTTGTGCATCCCAAGGCTTATTCTAATCACTTTTCGTTCTGAACGAATGTAGTTCATCCAATTAGTGTGTTTGTGTCATTGAATGAACATTTACGTCATTTTGTGCATCCCAAGGCTTATTCCAATCACATTTCGGTCTTAAGGATAGTAGTTCATCCAATAAGTGTGTTTGTATCATTGCATGAAAATTTAAGTCATTTTGTGCATCCCAAGGTTTATTCTAATCACTTTTCGTTCACCAGGAATATAGTTCCTCCAATAAGTGCCATTGTGTCATTGGATGAACATTTACGTCATTTTGTGCATCCCAAGGCTTATTCTAATCACGTTTCGGTCATAAGGAAAGTAGTTCATCCAATATGTGCATTTGTGTCATTGGATGAACATTTACGTCATTTTGTGCATCTCAAGGCTTATTATAATCAATTTTCGTACTTAAGGAATGTAGTTCATCCAATAAGTGCGTTTGTGTCATTGAATGAACATTTACGTCATTTTGTGCATCCCAAGGTATATTCTAATCATATTTCGGTCTTAAGGAAAGTAGTTCATCCAATAAGTGCGTTTGTGTCATTGGATGAACATTTACGTCATTTTGTGAATCCCAAGGCATATTCTAATCACATTTCGGTCTTAAGGAAAGAAGTTCATCAAATAAGTGCATTTGTGTCATTGGATGAACATTTACGTCATTTTGTGCATCCCAATGCTTATTTTAAACACTTTTCGTTCTGAAGGATTATAGTTCATCCAATAAGTGTGTTTGTGTCATTGGATGAACATTTACGTCATTTTGTGCATCCCAAGGCTAATTCCAATCACATTTCGGTCTTAAGGAAAGTAGTTCATCCAATATGTGTGTTTGTATCATTGGATGAAAATTTACGCCATTTTGTGCATCCCAAGGCTTATTCTAATCATTTTTCGTTCTTCAGGAATGTAGTTCCTCCAATAAATGCGTTTGTGTCATTCAATAAACATTTAAGTCTTTTTGTGCATCCTAAGGCTTATTCTAATCACATTACGGTGTTAAGGAAAGTAATTCATCCAATAAGTGCGTTTGTGTCATTGGATTAACATTTATGTCATTTTGTGCATCCCAAGGCTTATTCTAATCACTATTCGTTCTTAAGGAATGTAGTTTATCCAATAACAGCGTTTGTGTCATTAATTTAACATTTACGTCATTTTGTGCATTCCTAGGCTTATTCTAATCACTTTTCGTTCTTAAGGAATGTAGTTAATCCAATAAGTGCGTTTGTGTCATTGGATGAACATTTACGTCATTTTGTGCATCCCAATGCTTATTCTAATCACATTTCGGTCTTAAGGGAAGTAGTTCATCCAATATGTCCATTTGTGTCATTGGATGAACATTTACGTCATTTTGTGCATCTCAAGGCTTATTCCAATCACATTTCGGTCTTAAGGAAAGTAGTTCATCCAATAAGTGTGTTTGTATCATTGGATGAAAATTTAAGTCATTTTGTGCATCCCAAGGTTTATTGTAATCACTTTTCGTTCACCAGGAATATAGTTCCTCCAATATGTGCGTTTGTGTCATTGGATGAACATTTACGTCATTTTGTGCATCCCAAGGCTTATTCTAATCACATTTCGGTCATAAGGAAAGTAGTTCATCCAATATGTGCATTTGTGTCATTGAATGAACATTTACGTCATTTTGTGCATCTCAAGGCTTGTTATAATCAATTTTCGTACTTAAGGAATGTAGTTCATCCAATAAGTGCGTTTGTGTCATTGGATGAACATTTACGTCATTTTGTGCATCCCAATGCTTATTCTAATCACATTTCGGTCTTAAGGGAAGTAGTTCATCCAATATGTCCATTTGTGTCATTGGATGAACATTTACGTCATTTTGTGCATCTCAAGGCTTATTCCAATCACATTTCGGTCTTAAGGAAAGTAGTTCATCCAATAAGTGTGTTTGTATCATTGGATGAAAATTTAAGTCATTTTGTGCATCCCAAGGTTTATTGTAATCACTTTTCGTTCACCAGGAATATAGTTCCTCCAATATGTGCGTTTGTGTCATTGGATGAACATTTACGTCATTTTGTGCATCCCAAGGCTTATTCTAATCAAATTTCGGTCATAAGGAAAGTAGTTCATCCAATATGTGCATTTGTGTCATTGGATGAACATTTACGTCATTTTGTGCATCTCAAGGCTTATTATAATCAATTTTCGTTCTTAAGGAATGTAGTTCATCCAATAAGTGCGTTTGTGTCATTGAATGAACATTTACGTCATTTTGTGCATCCCAAGGCATATTCTAATCATATTTCAGTCTTAAGGAAAGTAGTTCATCCAATAAATGTGTTTGTGTCATTGGATGAACATTTACGTCATTTTGTGCATCCCAAGGCATATTCTAATCACATTTCGGTCTTAAGGAAAGAAGTTCATCAAATAAGTGCATTTGTTTCATTGGATGAACATTTACGTCATTTTGTGCATCCCAAGGCTTATTTTAAAACACTTTTCGTTCTGAAGGATTATAGTTCATCCAATAAGTGCGTTTGTGTCATTGGATGAACATTTACGTCATTTTGTGCATCCCAAGGCTTATTCTAATCACTTTTCGTTCTGAACGAATGTAGTTCATCCAATTAGTGTGTTTGTGTCATTGAATGAACATTTACGTCATTTTGTGCATCCCAAGGCTTATTCCAATCACATTTCGGTCTTAAGGATAGTAGTTCATCCAATAAGTGTGTTTGTATCATTGCATGAAAATTTAAGTCATTTTGTGCATCCCAAGGTTTATTCTAATCACTTTTCGTTCACCAGGAATATAGTTCCTCCAATAAGTGCCATTGTGTCATTGGATGAACATTTACGTCATTTTGTGCATCCCAAGGCTTATTCTAATCACGTTTCGGTCATAAGGAAAGTAGTTCATCCAATATGTGCATTTGTGTCATTGGATGAACATTTACGTCATTTTGTGCATCTCAAGGCTTATTATAATCAATTTTCGTACTTAAGGAATGTAGTTCATCCAATAAGTGTGTTTGTATCATTGGATGAAGATTTGCGCCATTTTGTGCATCCCAAGGTTTATTCTAATCATTTTTCGTTCTTCAGGAATGTAGTTCCTCCAATAAATGCGTTTGTGTCATTCAATAAACGTTTAAGTCTTTTTGTGCATCCCAAGGCTTATTCTAATCACATTTCGGTGTTAATGAAAGTAATTCATCCAATAAGTGCGTTTGTGTCATTGGATTAACATTTATGTCATTTTGTGCATTCCAAGGCTTATTCTAATCACTATTCGTTCTTAAGGAATGTAGTTTATCCAATAACTATGTTTGTGTCATTAATTTATCATTTACGTCATTTTGTGCATTCCTAGGCTTATTCTAATCACTTTTCGTTCTTATGGAATGTAGTTCATCCAATAAGTGTGTTTGTGTCATTGGATGAACATTTACGTCATTTTGTGCATCTCAAGGCTTATTCTAATCACATTTCGGTCTTAAGGAAAGTAGTTCATCCAATAAGTGCCTTTGTGTCATTGGATGAACATTTATGTCATATTGTGCATCCCAAGGCTTATTCTAATAAATTCTCGTTTTTAAGGAATGTAGTTCATCCAATTAGTGCATTTGTGTCATTGAATGAACATTTACGTCATTTTGTGCATTCCAAGGCTTATTCTAATCACATTTTGGTCTTAAGGAAAGTAGTTCATCCAATAAGTGTGTTTGTGTCATTGGATGAACATTTACGTTATTTTGTACATCCCGAGGCTTATTCTAATCACTATTCGTCCTTAAGGAACGTAGTTCATCCAATAAGTGTGTTTGTGTCATTAATTTAACATTTACGTCATTTTGTGCTTCCCAAGGGTTATTCTAATCACTTTTCGTTCTTAAGGAATGTAGTTCATCCAATAAGTGCGTTTTTGTCATTGGATGAACATTTACGTTATTTTGTGCATTTATAAGGATTATTCTAATCAATTTTCGTTGTTAACCAATGTTGTTTATCTAATAAGTGCATTTGTGTCATTGGATTAACATTTATGTCATTTTGTGCACCCCAAGGCTTATTCTAATCACTATTCGTTCTTAAGGAATGTAGTTTATCCAATAACTGCGTTTCTTTCATTAATTTAACATTTACGTCATTTTGTGCATGCCTAGGCTTATTCTAATCACTTTTCGTTCATAAGGAATGTAGTTCATCCAATAAGTGCGTTTGTTTCATTGGATGAACATTTACGTCATTTTGTGCATCCCAAGGCTTATTATAATCACATTTCGGTCATAAGGAAAGTAGTTCATCCAATATGTGCATTTGTGTCATTGGATGAACATTTACGTCATTTTGTGCATCTTAAGGCTTATTATAATCAATTTTCGTTCTTAAGGAATGTAGTTCATCCAATAAGTGCGTTTGTGTCATTGAATGAACATTTACGTCATTTTGTGCATCCCAAGGCATATTCTAATCATATTTCGGTCTTAAGGAAAGTAGTTCATCCAATAAGTGCGTTTGTGTCATTGGATGAACATTTACGTCATTTTGTGCTTCCCAAGGCTTATTCTAATCACATTTTCGTTCTTAAGGAATGTAGTTCATCCAATAAGTGCGTTTTTGTCATTGGATGAACACTTACGTTATTTTGTGCATTTATAAGGATTATTCTAATCAATTTTCGTTGTTAACCAATGTTGTTTATCTAATAAGTGCATTTGTGTCATTGGATTAACATTTATGTCATTTTGTGCACCCCAAGGCTTATTCTAATCACTATTCGTTCTTAAGGAATGTAGTTTATCCAATAACTGCGTTTCTGTCATTAATTTAACATTTACGTCATTTTGTGCATTCCTAGGCTTATTCTAATCACTTTTCGTTCATAAGGAATGTAATTCATCCAATAAGTGCGTTTGTGTCATTGGATGAACATTTACGTCATTTTGTGCATCCTAAGGCTTATTCTAATCACATTTCGGTCATAAGGAAAGTAGTTCATCCAATATGTGCATTTGTGTCATTGGATGAACATTTACGTCATTTTGTGCATCTCAAGGCTTATTATAATCAATTTTCGTTCTTAAGGAATGTAGTTCATCCAATAAGTGCGTTTGTGTCATTGAATGAACATTTACGTCATTTTGTGCATCCCAAGGCATATTCTAATCATATTTCAGTCTTAAGGAAAGTAGTTCATCCAATAAATGTGTTTGTGTCATTGGATGAACATTTACGTCATTTTGTGCATCCCAAGGCATATTCTAATCACATTTCGGTCTTAAGGAAAGAAGTTCATCAAATAAGTGCATTTGTGTCATTGGATGAACATTTACGTCATTTTGTGCATCCCAAGGCTTATTTTAAAACACTTTTCGTTCTGAAGGATTATAGTTCATCCAATAAGTGCGTTTGTGTCATTGGATGAACATTTACGTCATTTTGTGCATCCCAAGGCTTATTCTAATCACTTTTCGTTCTGAACGAATGTAGTTCATCCAATTAGTGTGTTTGTGTCATTGAATGAACATTTACGTCATTTTGTGCATCCCAAGGCTTATTCCAATCACATTTCGGTCTTAAGGAAAGTAGTTCATCCAATAAGTGTGTTTGTATCATTGCATGAAAATTTAAGTCATTTTGTGCATCCCAAGGTTTATTCTAATCACTTTTCGTTCACCAGGAATATAGTTCCTCCAATAAGTGCCATTGTGTCATTGGATGTACATTTACGTCATTTTGTGCATCCCAAGGCTTATTCTAATCACGTTTCGGTCATAAGGAAAGTAGTTCATCCAATATGTGCATTTGTGTCATTGGATGAACATTTACGTCATTTTGTGCATCTCAAGGCTTATTTTAAACACTTTTCGTTCTGAAGGATTATAGTTCATCCAATAAGTGTGTTTGTGTCATTGGATGAACATTTACGTCATTTTGTGCATCCCAAGGCTAATTCCAATCACATTTCGGTCTTAAGGAAAGTAGTTCATCCAATATGTGTGTTTGTATCATTGGATGAAAATTTACGCCATTTTGTGCATCCCAAGGCTTATTCTAATCATTTTTCGTTCTTCAGGAATGTAGTTCCTCCAATAAATGCGTTTGTGTCATTCAATAAACATTTAAGTCTTTTTGTGCATCCTAAGGCTTATTCTAATCACATTACGGTGTTAAGGAAAGTAATTCATCCAATAAGTGCGTTTGTGTCATTGGATTAACATTTATGTCATTTTGTGCATCCCAAGGCTTATTCTAATCACTATTCGTTCTTAAGGAATGTAGTTTATCCAATAACAGCGTTTGTGTCATTAATTTAACATTTACGTCATTTTGTGCATTCCTAGGCTTATTCTAATCACTTTTCGTTCTTAAGGATTATAGTTCATCCAATAAGTGCGTTTGTGTCATTGGATGAACATTTATGTCATTTTGTGCATCCCAAGGCTTATTCTAATCACTTTTCGTTCTGAACGAATGTAGTTCATCCAATTAGTGTGTTTGTGTCATTGAATGAACATTTACGTCATTTTGTGCATCCCAAGGCTTATTCCAATCACATTTCGGTCTTAAGGATAGTAGTTCATCCAATAAGTGTGTTTGTATCATTGCATGAAAATTTAAGTCATTTTGTGCATCCCAAGGTTTATTCTAATCACTTTTCGTTCACCAGGAATATAGTTCCTCCAATAAGTGCCATTGTGTCATTGGATGAACATTTACGTCATTTTGTGCATCCCAAGGCTTATTCTAATCACGTTTCGGTCATAAGGAAAGTAGTTCATCCAATATGTGCATTTGTGTCATTGGATGAACATTTACGTCATTTTGTGCATCTCAAGGCTTATTATAATCAATTTTCGTACTTAAGGAATGTAGTTCATCCAATAAGTGCGTTTGTGTCATTGAATGAACATTTACGTCATTTTGTGCATCCCAAGGTATATTCTAATCATATTTCGGTCTTAAGGAAAGTAGTTCATCCAATAAGTGCGTTTGTGTCATTGGATGAACATTTACGTCATTTTGTGAATCCCAAGGCATATTCTAATCACATTTCGGTCTTAAGGAAAGAAGTTCATCAAATAAGTGCATTTGTGTCATTGGATGAACATTTACGTCATTTTGTGCATCCCAAGGCTTATTTTAAACACTTTTTGTTCTGAAGGATTATAGTTCATCCAATAAGTACGTTTGTCTCATTGGATGAACATTTACGTCATTTTGTGCATCCCAAGGCTTATTCTAATCACTTTTCGTTTTGAACGAATGTAGTTCATCCAATAAGTGCGTTTGTGTCATTGAATGAACTTTTACGTCATTTTGTGCATCCCAAGGCTTATTCCAATCACATTTCGGTCTTAAGGAAAGTAGTTCATCCAATAAGTGGGTTTGTATCATTTGATGAAAAATTAAGTCATTTTGTGCATCCCAAGGCTTATTCTAATCACTTTTCGTTCACCAGGAATATAGTTCCTCCAATAAGTGCGTTTGTGTCCTTGGATGAACATTTACGTCATTTTGTGCATCCCAACGCTTATTCTAATCACTTTTTGTTCTGAAAGAACGTAGTTCATCCAATAAGTGCGTTTGTGTCATTGAATGAACATTTACGTCATTTTGTGCATCCGTAGGCTTATTCTAATCACTTTTCGTTCTAAAGGAATGTAGTTCTTCCAATAAGTGCGTTTGTGTCATTGAATGAACATTTACGTCATTTTGTGCATCCCAAGGCTTATTCCAATCATTTTTCGTTCTTCAGGAATGTAGCTCCTCCAATAAATGCGTTTGTGTCATTCAATAAACATTTAAGTCTTTTTGTGCATCCCAAGGCTTATTCTAATCACATTACGGTGTTAAGGAAAGTAATTCATCCAATAAGTGCGTTTGTGTCATTGGATTAACATTTATGTCATTTTGTGCATCCCAAGGCTTATTCTAATCACTATTCGTTCTTAAGGAATGTAGTTTATGCAATAACAGCGTTTGTGTCATTAATTTAACATTTACGTCATTTTGTGCATTCCTAGGCTTATTCTAATCACTTTTCGTTCTTAAGGAATGTAGTTCATCCAATAAGTGCGTTTGTGTCATTGGATGAACATTTACGTCATTTTGTGCATCCCAAGGCTTATTCTAATCACTTTTAGTTCTGAACAAATGTAGTTCATCCAATAAGTGCGTTTGTGTCATTGAATGAACATTTACGTCATTTTGTGCATCCCAAGGCTTATTCCAATCACATTTCGGTCTTAAGGAAAGTAGTTCATCCAATAAGTGTGTTTGTATCATTGGATGAAAATTTAAGTCATTTTGTGCATCCCAATGTTTATTCTAATCACTTTTCGTTCACCAGGAATATAGTTCCTCCAATAAGTGCGTTTGTGTCATTGGATGAACATTTACGTCATTTTATGCATCCCAACGCTTATTCTAATCACATTTCGGTCATAAGGAAAGTAGTTCATCCAATATGTGCATTTGTGTCATTGGATGAACATTTACGTCATTTTGTGCATCTCAAGGCTTATTATAATCAATTTTCGTACTTAAGGAATGTAGTTCATCCAATAAGTGCGTTTGTGTCATTGAATGAACATTTACGTCATTTTGTGCATCCCAAGGTATATTCTAATCATATTTCGGTCTTAAGGAAAGTAGTTCATCCAATAAGTGCGTTTGTGTCATTGGATGAACATTTACGTCATTTTGTGAATCCCAAGGCATATTCTAATCACATTTCGGTCTTAAGGAAAGAAGTTCATCAAATAAGTGCATTTGTGTCATTGGATGAACATTTACGTCATTTTGTGCATCCCAAGGCTTATTTTAAACACTTTTTGTTCTGAAGGATTATAGTTCATCCAATAAGTACGTTTGTCTCATTGGATGAACATTTACGTCATTTTGTGCATCCCAAGGCTTATTCTAATCACTTTTCGTTTTGAACGAATGTAGTTCATCCAATAAGTGCGTTTGTGTCATTGAATGAACATTTACGTCATTTTGTGCATCCCAAGGCTTATTCCAATCACATTTCGGTCTTAAGGAAAGTAGTTTATCCAATAAGTGTGTTT
Organism: Cicer cuneatum; assembly: GCA_037974295.1. Lineage (NCBI taxonomy): Eukaryota > Viridiplantae > Streptophyta > Magnoliopsida > Fabales > Fabaceae > Cicer > Cicer cuneatum. The sequence continues at coordinate 36,155,369 of JBBPBO010001986.1, forward strand.
GTATCATTGGATGAAAATTTAAGTCATTTTGTGCATCCCAATGTTTATTCTAATCACTTTTCGTTCACCAGGAATATAGTTCCTCCAATAAGTGCGTTTGTGTCATTGGATGAACATTTACGTCATTTTATGCATCCCAA
>JBBPBO010001986.1:36158642-36181821 GCA_037974295.1 Cicer cuneatum
AGTAGTTCATCCAATAAGTGCGTTTGTGTCATTGGATGAACATTTACGTCATTTTGTGCATCCCAAGGCTAATTTTAAACACTTTTCGTTCTGAAGGATTATAGTTCATCCAATAAGTGCGTTTGTATCATTGGATGAACATTTACGTCATTTTGTGCATCCCAAGGCTTATTTTAATCACTTTTCGTTCTGAACGAATGTAGTTCATCCAATAAGTGTGTTTGTGTCATTGAATGAACATTTACGTCATTTTTTGCATCCCATGGCTTATTCCAATCACATTTCGGTCTTAAGGAAAATAGTTCATCCAATAAGTGTGTTTGTATCATTGGATGAAAATTTAAGTCATTTTGTGTATCCCAAGGCATATTCTAATCACTTTTCGTTCATCAGGAATATAGTTCCTCCAATAAGTGCGTTTGTGTCATTGGATGAACATTTACGTCATTTTGTGCATCCCAACGCTTATTCTAATCACTTTTCGTTCTGAAGGAATGTAGTTCATCCATTAAGTGCGTTTGTGTCATTGAAGGAACATTTACGTCATTTTGTGCATCCCAAGGAATATTCTAATCGTTTTTCGGTCTTAAGGAAAGTAGTTCATCCAATAAGTGCGTTTGTGTCATTGGATGAACGTTTACGTCATTTTGTGCATCCCAAGGCTAATTTTAAACACTTTTCGTTCTGAAGGATTATAGTTCATCCAATAAGTGCGTTTGTGTCATTGGATGAACATTTACGTCATTTTGTGCATCCCAAGGCTTATTCTAATCACTTTTCATTCTGAACGAATGTAGTTCATCCAATAAGTGTGTTTGTGTCATTGAATGAACATTTACGTCATTTTTTTGCATCCCAAGGCTTATTCCAATCACATTTCGGTCTTAAGGAAAGTAGTACATCCATTAAGTGTGTTTGTATCATTGGATGAAAATTTAAGTCATTTTGTGCATCCCAAGGCTTATTCTAATCACTTTTCGTTCATCAGGAATATAGTTCCTCCAATAAGTGCGTTTGTGTCATTGGATGAACATTTACGTCATTTTGTGCATCCCAACGCTTATTCTAATCACTTTTCGTTCTGAAGGAATGTAGTTCATCCAATAAGTTCGTTTGTGTCATTGAATGAACATTTACGTCATTTTGTGCATCCCAAGGCATATTCTAATCATATTTCCGTCTTAAGGAAAGTAGTTCTTCCAATAAGTGCGTTTGTGTCATTGAATGCACATTTACGTCATTTTGTGCATCCCAAGGCTTACACCAATCACATTTCGGTCTTAAGGAAAGTAGTTCATCCAATAAGTGTGTTTGTATCATTGGAAGAAAATTTACGCCATTTTGTGCATCCCAAGGCTTATTCTAATCAATTTTCGTTCTTCAGGAATGTAGTTCCTCCAATAAATGCGTTTGTGTCATTCAATAAACATTTACGTCATTTTGTGCATCCCAAGGCTAATTCTACTCACTTTTCGTTCTGAACGAATGTAGTTCATCCAATAAGTGCGTTTGTGTCATTGGATGAACATTTACGTCATTTTGTGCATCTCAAGGCTTATTATAATCAATTTTCGTTCTTAAGGAATGTAGTTCATCCAATAAGTGCGTTTGTGTCATTGAATGAACATTTACGTCATTTTGTGCATCCCAAGGCATATTCTAATCACTTTTCGTTCATTAGGAATATAGTTCCTCCAATAAGTGCGTTTGTGTCATTGGATGAACATATACGTCATTTTGTGCATCCCAAGGCTAATTTTAAACACTTTTTGTTCTGAAGGATTATAGTTGATCCAATAAGTGCGTTTGTGTCATTGGATGAACATTTACGTCATTTTGTGCATCCCAAGGCTTATTCTAATCACTTTTCATTCTGAACGAATGTAGTTCATCCAATAAGTGCGTTTGTGTCATTGAATGAACATTTACGTCATTTTGTGCATCCCAAGGCTTATTCCAATCACATTTCGGTCTTAAGGAAAGTAGTTCATCCAATAAGTGTGTTTGTATCATTGGATGAAAATTTAAGTCATTTTGTGCATCCCAAGGCTTATTCTAATCACTTTTCGTTCATCAGGAATATAGTTTCTCCAATAAGTGCGTTTGTGTCATTGGATGAACATTTACGTCATTTTGTGCATCCCAACGCTTATTTTAATCACTTTTCGTTCTGAAGGAATGTAGTTCATCCAATAAGTGCGTTTGTGTCATTGAATGAAGATTCACGTCATTTTGTGCATCCCAAGGCATATTCTAATCATATTTCCGTCTTAAGGAAAGTAGTTCTTCCAATAAGTGCGTTTGTGTCATTGAATGCACATTTACGTCATTTTGTGCATCCCAAGGCTTACACCAATCACATTTCGGTCTTAAGGAAAGTAGTTCATCCAATAAGTGTGTTTGTATCATTGGAAGAAAATTTACGCCATTTTGTGCATCCCAAGGCTTATTCTAATCAATTTTCGTTCTTCAGGAATGTAGTTCCTCCAATAAATGCGTTTGTGTCATTCAATAAACATTTACGTCATTTTGTGCATCCCAAGGCTAATTCTACTCACTTTTCGTTCTGAACGAATGTAGTTCATCCAATAAGTGCGTTTGTGTCATTGGATGAACATTTACGTCATTTTGTGCATCTCAAGGCTTATTATAATCAATTTTCGTTCTTAAGGAATGTAGTTCATCCAATAAGTGCGTTTGTGTCATTGAATGAACATTTACGTCATTTTGTGCATCCCAAGGCATATTCTAATCACTTTTCGTTCATTAGGAATATAGTTCCTCCAATAAGTGCGTTTGTGTCATTGGATGAACATATACGTCATTTTGTGCATCCCAAGGCTAATTTTAAACACTTTTTGTTCTGAAGGATTATAGTTGATCCAATAAGTGCGTTTGTGTCATTGGATGAACATTTACGTCATTTTGTGCATCCCAAGGCTTATTCTAATCACTTTTCATTCTGAACGAATGTAGTTCATCCAATAAGTGCGTTTGTGTCATTGAATGAACATTTACGTCATTTTGTGCATCCCAAGGCTTATTCCAATCACATTTCGGTCTTAAGGAAAGTAGTTCATCCAATAAGTGCCTTTGTGTCATTGGATGAACATTTATGTCATATTGTGCATCCCAAGGCTTATTCTAATCACTTTTCGTTCATCAGGAATATAGTTCCTCCAATAAGTGCGTTTGTGTCATTGGATGAACATTTACGTCATTTTGTGCATCCCAACGCTTATTCTAATCACTTTTCGTTCTGAAGGAATGTAGTTCATCCAATAAGTTCGTTTGTGTCATTGAATGAACATTTACGTCATTTTGTGCATCCCAAGGCATATTCTAATCATATTTCCGTCTTAAGGAAAGTAGTTCTTCCAATAAGTGCGTTTGTGTCATTGAATGCACATTTACGTCATTTTGTGCATCCCAAGGCTTACACCAATCACATTTCGGTCTTAAGGAAAGTAGTTCATCCAATAAGTGTGTTTGTATCATTGGAAGAAAATTTACGCCATTTTGTGCATCCCAAGGCTTATTCTAATCAATTTTCGTTCTTCAGGAATGTAGTTCCTCCAATAAATGCGTTTGTGTCATTCAATAAACATTTACGTCATTTTGTGCATCCCAAGGCTAATTCTACTCACTTTTCGTTCTGAACGAATGTAGTTCATCCAATAAGTGCGTTTGTGTCATTGGATGAACATTTACGTCATTTTGTGCATCTCAAGGCTTATTATAATCAATTTTCGTTCTTAAGGAATGTAGTTCATCCAATAAGTGCGTTTGTGTCATTGAATGAACATTTACGTCATTTTGTGCATCCCAAGGCATATTCTAATCACTTTTCGTTCATTAGGAATATAGTTCCTCCAATAAGTGCGTTTGTGTCATTGGATGAACATATACGTCATTTTGTGCATCCCAAGGCTAATTTTAAACACTTTTTGTTCTGAAGGATTATAGTTGATCCAATAAGTGCGTTTGTGTTATTGGATGAACATTTACGTCATTTTGTGCATCCCAAGGCTTATTCTAATCACTTTTCATTCTGAACGAATGTAGTTCATCCAATAAGTGCGTTTGTGTCATTGAATGAACATTTACGTCATTTTGTGCATCCCAAGGCTTATTCCAATCACATTTCGGTCTTAAGGAAAGTAGTTCATCCAATAAGTGTGTTTGTATCATTGGATGAAAATTTAAGTCATTTTGTGCATCCCAAGGCTTATTCTAATCACTTTTCGTTCATCAGGAATATAGTTTCTCCAATAAGTGCGTTTGTGTCATTGGATGAACATTTACGTCATTTTGTGCATCCCAACGCTTATTTTAATCACTTTTCGTTCTGAAGGAATGTAGTTCATCCAATAGGTGCGTTTGTGTCATTGAATGAAGATTCACGTCGTTTTGTGCATCCCAAGGCATATTCTAATCATATTTCCGTCTTAAGGAAAGTAGTTCTTCCAATAAGTGCGTTTGTGTCATTGAATGAACATTTACGTCATTTTGTGCATCCCAAGGCTTATTCCAATCACATTTCGGTCTTAAGGAAAGTAGTTCAACCAATAAGTGTGTTTGTATCATTGGATGAAAATTTAAGTCATTTTGTGCATCCCAAGGCTTATTCTAATCACTTTTCGTTCTTTAGGAATATAGTTCCTCCAATAAGTGCGTTTGTGTCGTTGGATGAACATTTACGTCATTTTGTGCATCCCAACGCTTATTCTAATCACTTTTCGTTCTGAAAGAATGTAGTTCATCCAATAAGTGCGTTTGTGTCATTGAATGAACATTTACGTCATATTGTGCATCCCAATGCTTATTCAAATCAATTTTCGTTTTTAAGGAATGTAGTTCATCCAATAAGTGCGTTTGTGTCATTGGATGAACATTTACGTCATTTTGTGCATCCCAAGGCTTATTCCAATCACATGTCGGTCTTAAAAAAAGTAGTTAATCCAATAAGTGTGTGTGTATCATTGTATGAAAATTAAAGTCATTTTGTGCTTCCCAAGGCTTATTCTAATCACTTTTCGTTCTTCAGGAATATGGTTCAGCCAGTAAGTGCGTTTGTGTCATTGGATGAACATTAACGTCATTATGTGCATCCCAAGGCTTATTCTAATCACTTTTCATTGTGAAGGAATGTAGTTCATCATATAAGTGCGTTTGTGTCATTGAATGAACATTTACGTCATTTTGTGCATCCCAAGGCTTATTCAAATCATTTTTCGTTATTCAGGAATGTAATTCATCCAATAAGTGCGTTTCTGTCATTGAATGAACATTTACGTCATTTTGTGCATCCCAAGGCTTATTCTATTCATATTTCGGTCTGAAGGAAAGTAGTTCATCCAATAAGTGCGTTTGTGTCATTGGATGAACATATGTCATTTTGTGCATCCCAAGGCTTAATCTAATCACATTTCGGTCTTAAGGAAAGAAGTTCATCAAATAAGTGCATTTGTGTCATTGGATGAACATTTACGTCATTTTGTGCATTCCAAGGCTTATTCTAATCACATTTGGGTCTTAAGGAAAGTAGTTCATCCAATAAGTGCATTTGTGTCATTGGATGAACATTTAAGTTATTTTGTGCATCCCAAGGCTTATTCTAATCACTATCCGTCCTTAAGGAACGTAGTTCATCCAATAAGTGTGTTTGTGTCATTAATTTAACATTTACGTCATTTTGTGCTTCCCAAGGGTTATTCTAATCACTTTTCGTTCTTAAGGAATGTACTTCATCCGATAAGTGCGTTTGTGTCATTGGATGAACATTAACGTCATTATGTGCATCCCAAGGCTTATTCTAATCACTTTTCATTGTGAAGGAATGTAGTTCATCCAATAAGTGCGTTTGTGTCATTGAATGAACATTTACGTCATTTTGTGCATCCCAAGGCTTATTCAAATCATTTTTCGTTATTCAGGAATGTAATTCATCCAATAAGTGCGTTTCTGTCATTGAATGAACATTTACGTCATTTTGTGCATCCCAAGGCTTATTCTATTCATATTTCGGTCTGAAGGAAAGTAGTTCATCCAATAAGTGCGTTTGTGTCATTGGATGAACATATGTCATTTTGTGCATCCCAAGGCTTAATCTAATCACATTTCGGTCTTAAGGAAAGAAGTTCATCAAATAAGTGCATTTGTGTCATTGGATGAACATTTACGTCATTTTGTGCATTCCAAGGCTTATTCTAATCACATTTGGGTCTTAAGGAAAGTAGTTCATCCAATAAGTGCATTTGTGTCATTGGATGAACATTTAAGTTATTTTGTGCATCCCAAGGCTTATTCTAATCACTATCCGTCCTTAAGGAACGTAGTTCATCCAATAAGTGTGTTTGTGTCATTAATTTAACATTTACGTCATTTTGTGCTTCCCAAGGGTTATTCTAATCACTTTTCGTTCTTAAGGAATGTACTTCATCCGATAAGTGCGTTTTTGTCATTGGATGAACATTTACGTTATTTTGTGCATTATAACGATTATTCTAATCAATTTTCGTTGTTAACCAATGTTGTTTATCTAATAAGTGCGTTTGTGTGATTAATTTAATATTTACGACATTTTGTGTATCCCAAGGCTTATTCTAAGCACTTTTCGTTCATTAGGGATGAAGTTCATCCAATAACTGCGTATGTGTCATTGAATGAACATTTACGTCATTTTGTGCATCCCAAGGCTTATTCTAATCAGTTTTCGTTTTTAAGGAATGTAGTTCATCCAATAAGTGCGTTTGTGTCATTGGATGAACATTTACGTCATTTTGTGCATCCCAAGGCTTATTCCAATCACATGTCGGTCTTAAAAAAAGTAGTTCATCCAATAAGTATGTGTGTATCATTGTATGAAAATTAAAGTCATTTTGTGCTTCCCAAGGCTTATTCTAATCACTTTTCGTTCTTCAGGAATATTGTTCCTCCAATAAGTGCGTTTGTGTCATTAATTTAACATTTACGTCATTTTGTGCATCCCTAGGCTTATTCTAATCACTTTTCGTTCTTAAGGAATGTTGTTCAGCCAGTAAGTGCGTTTGTGTCATTGGATGAACATTAACGTCATTATGTGCATCCCAAGGCTTATTCTAATCACTTTTCATTGTGAAGGATTGTAGTTCATCCAATAAGTGCGTTTGTGTCATTGAATGAACATTTACGTCATTTTGTGCATCCCAAGGCTTATTCAAATCATTTTTCGTTCTTCAGGAATGTAATTCATCCAATAAGTGCGTTTCTGTCATTGAATGAACATTTACGTCATTTTGTGCATTCCAAGGCTTATTCTAATCAGTTTTCGTTTTTAAGGACAGTAGTTCATCCAATAAGTGTGTTTGTCTCATTCAATGAAAATTTACGTCATTTAGTGCATCCCAAGGCTTATTCTAATCACATTTCGGTGTTAAGGAAAGTAGTTCATCCAATAAGTGCGTTTGTGTCATTGGGTTAACAGTTATGTCATTTTGTGCATCCCAAGGCTTATTCTAATCACTTTTTGTACTTAAGGAATGTAGTTCATCCAATAAGTGCGTTTGTGTCATTGGATGAACATTTACGTCATTTTGTGCATCCCAAGGCTTATTCTAATCACATTTCGGTTTTAAGCAAAGAAGTTCATCAAATAAGTGCATTTGTGTCATTGGATGAACATTTACGTCATTTTGTGCATCCCAAGGCTTATTTTAATCACTTTTCGTTCTAAAGGAATGTAGTTCATCCAATAAGTGCGTTTGTGTCATTGGATGAACATTTACGTCATTTTGTGCATCCCAAGGCTTATTCTAATCACTTTTCGTTCTGAAGGAATGTAGTTCATCAATAAGTGCGTTTGTGTCATTCGATGAACATTTACGTCATTTTGTGCATCCCAAGGTTTATTCTAATCACTATTCGTTCTTAAGGAATGTAGTTCATCCAATAAGTGCGTTTATGTCATTAATTTAACATTTACGTCATTTTGTGCATCCCTAGGCTTATTCTAATCACTTTTCGTTCTTAAGGAATGTTGTTCAGCCAGTAAGTGCGTTTGTGTCATTGGATGAACATTAACGTCATTATGTGCATCCCAAGGCTTATTCTAATCACTTTTCATTGTGAAGGAATGTAGTTCATCCAATAAGTGCGTTGGTGTCATTGAATGAACATTTACATCATTTTGTGCATCCCAAGGCTTATTCAAATCATTTTTCGTTCTTCAGGAATGTAATTCATCCTATAAGTGTGTTTGTGTCATTGGATGAAAATTTACGTCATTTTGTGCATCCCAAGGCTGATTCTAATCACATTTCGGTCTTAAGGAAAATAGTTAATCCAATATGTGCGTTTGTGTCATTGGATGAACATTTACGTCATTTTGTGCATCCCAAGGCTTATTCTAATCACATTTCGGTTTTAAGGAAAGTAGTTCATCAAATAAGTGCATTTGTGTCATTGGATGAACATTTACGTCATTTTGTGCATCCCAAGGTTTATTCTAATCACTTTTCGTTCTAAAGGAATGTAGTTCATCCAATGAGTGCGTTTGTGTCATTGAATGAACATTTACGTCATTTTGTGTATCCCAAGGCTTATTCCAATCACATTTTGGTCTTAAGGAAAGTAGTTCATCCAATATGTGTGTTTGTGTCATTGGATGAAAATTTACGTCATTTTGTGCATCCAAAGGCTTATTCTAATCACTTTTCGTTCTTAAGGAATGTAGTTCCTCCAATAAGTGCGTTTGTGTCATTCACTGAACATTTAAGTCATTTTATGCATCCCAAGGCTTATTCTCATCACATTTCGGTCTTAAGGAAAGTAGTTTTCCCAATAAGTGCGTTTGTGTCATTGGATGAATATTTACGTCATTTTGTGCATCCCAAGGCTTATTCTAATCAATTTTCGTTTTTAAGGAATGTAGTTCATCCAATAAGTGCGTTTGTGACATTGGATGAACATTTACGTCATTTTGTGCATCCCAAGACTTATTCTAATCACTTTTCGTACTTAAGGAATGTAGTTCATCCCATAAGCGCATTTGTGTCATTAATTTAACATTTACGTCATTTTGTGCATCCAAAGGCTTATTGAAATCACTTTTCGTACTTAAGGAATGTAGTTTATCCAATAAGTGCGTTTGTGTCATTGAATGAACATTTCCGTCATTTTGTGCATCCCAAGGCTTATTCTAATCATATTTCGATTTTAAGGAAAGTAGTTCATCCAATAAGTGCGTTGGTGTCATTGGATGAACATTTACGTCATTTTGTGCATCCCCAGGCTTATTCTAATCACATTTCAGTCTTAAGGAAAGAAGTTCATCAAATAAGTGCATTTGTATCATTGGATGAACATTTATGTCATTTTGTGCATCCCAAGGCTTATTCTAATCAATTTTCGTTCTTAAGGAATGTATTTCTTCCAATAAGTGCGTTTGTGTCGTTGAATGAACATTTACGTCATTTTGTGCATCCCAAGGCTTATGCCAATCACATTTCGGTCTTAAGGAAAGTAGTTCATCCAATAAGTGCATTTGTGTCATTGGATGAACATTTACGTCATATTGTGCATCCCAAGGCTTATTCTAATCAATTTTCGTGTTTAAGGAATGTAGTTCATCCAATAAGTGCATTTGTGTCATTGAATGAACATTTACGTCATTTTGTGCATCCCAAGACTTATTCTAATCACATTTCGGTCTTAAGGAAAATAGTTTATCCAATAAGTGCGTTTGTATCATTGGATGAACATTTACGTTATTTTGTGCATCCCAAGGCTTATTCTAATCACTATTCGTCCTTAAGGAACGTAGTGTGTTTGTGTCATCAATTTAACATTTACGTCATTTTGTGCATCCCAAGTCTTATTCTAATCACATTTCGGTCATAAGGAATGTAGTTCATCCAATAAGTGTATTTGTGTCATTAGTTTAACATTTAAGTCATTTTGTGCATGCCAAGGCTTTTTCTAATCACTTTTCGTTCTTAAGGAATGTAGTTCATCCAATAAATGCGTTTGTGTCAGTGGATGAACATTTACGTCATTTTGTGCATCCCAAGGCTTATTCAAATCAATTTTCGTTCTTAAGGAATGTAGTTCATCCAATAAGTGCGTTTGTGTCATTGAATAAACATTTACGTCATTTTGTGCATCCCACGGTTTATTCTAATCACATTTTGGTGTAAGGAAACTAGTTCATCCAATAAGTGCATTTGTGTCATTGGATGAACATTTACGTCATTTTGTGCATCGCAAGGCTTGTTCTAATCACTTTTCGTTCTTAAGGAATGTAGTTCATCCAATAAGTGCGTTTGTCTCATTGAATGAACATTTACGTCATTTTGTGCATCCCAAGGCTTATTCTAATCACATTTCGGTCTAAGGAAAGTAGTTCATCCAATAAGTGTGTGTGTATCATTGGATGAAAATTTAAGTCATTTTGTGCATCCCAAGGCTTATTCTAATCACTTTTCGTTGTTAAGGAATATAGTTCCTCCAATAAGTGCGTTTGTGTCATTGGATGAACATTTACGTCATTTTGTGCATCCCAAGGCTTATTCTAACCACTTTTCGTTCTGAAGGAATGTAGTTCATCCAATAAGTGCGTTTGTGTCATTGAATGAACATTTACGTCATTTTGTGCATCCCTAGGCTTATTCTAATCACTTTTCGTTTTTAAGGAATGTAGTTCATCCAATAAGTGCGTTTGTGTCATTGGATGAACATTTACGTCATTTTGTGCATCCCAAGGCTTATTCTAATCACATTTCGGTCTTAAGGAAAGTAGTTCATCCAATAAGTGCATTTGTGTCATTGGATGAACATTTACGTCATATTGTGCATCACAAGGCTTATTCTAATCAATTTTCGTTTTTAAGGAATGTAGTTCATCCAATAACTGCATTTGTGTCATTGAATCAACATTTACGTCATTTTGTGCATCCCAAGGCTTATTCTAATCACATTTCGGTCTGAAGGAAAGTAGCTCATCCAATAAGTGCGTTTGTGTCATTGGATGAAAATTTACGTTATTTTGTGCATCCCAAGGCTTATTCTAATCACTATTCGTCCTTAAGGAACGTAGTTCATCCAATAAGTGTGTTTGTGTCATTAATTTAACTTTTACGTCATTTTGTGCTTCCCAAGGGTTATTCTAATCACTTTTCGTTCTTAAGGAATGTAGTTTATCCAATAAGTGCGTTTGTGTCATTGAATGAACATTTCTGTCATTTTGTGCATCCCAAGGCTTATTCTAATCATATTTCGATTTTAAGGAAAGTAGTTCATCCAATAAGTGCGTTGGTGTCATTGGATGAACATTTACGTCATTTTGTGCATCCCCAGGCTTATTCTAATCACATTTCAGTCTTAAGGAAAGAAGTTCATCAAATAAGTGCATTTGTATCATTGGATGAACATTTATGTCATTTTGTGCATCCCAAGGCTTATTCTAATCAATTTTCGTTCTTAAGGAATGTATTTCTTCCAATAAGTGCGTTTGTGTCGTTGAATGAACATTTACGTCATTTTGTGCATCCCAAGGCTTATGCCAATCACATTTCGGTCTTAAGGAAAGTAGTTCATCCAATAAGTGCATTTGTGTCATTGGATGAACATTTACGTCATATTGTGCATCCCAAGGCTTATTCTAATCAATTTTTGTGTTTAAGGAATGTAGTTCATCCAATAAGTGCATTTGTGTCATTGAATGAACATTTACGTCATTTTGTGCATCCCAAGGCTTATTCTAATCACATTTCGGTCTTAAGGAAAATAGTTTATCCAATAAGTGCGTTTGTGTCATTGGATGAACATTTACGTTATTTTGTGCATCCCAAGGCTTATTCTAATCAATATTCGTCCTTAAGGAACGTAGTGTGTTTGTGTCATCAATTTAACATTTACGTCATTTTGTGCATCCCAAGTCTTATTCTAATCACATTTCGGTCATAAGGAATGTAGTTCATCCAATAAGTGTATTTGTGTCATTAGTTTAACATTTAAGTCATTTTGTGCATGCCAAGGCTTTTTCTAATCACTTTTCGTTCTTAAGGAATGTAGTTCATCCAATAAATGCATTTGTGTCAGTGGATGAACATTTACGTCATTTTGTGCATCCCAAGGCTTATTCAAATCAATTTTCGTTCTTAAGGAATGTAGTTCATCCAATAAGTGCGTTTGTGTCATTGAATAAACATTTACGTCATTTTGTGCATCCCACGGTTTATTCTAATCACATTTTGGTGTAAGGAAACTAGTTCATCCAATAAGTGCATTTGTGTCATTGGATGAACATTTACGTCATTTTGTGCATCGCAAGGCTTGTTCTAATCACTTTTCGTTCTTAAGGAATGTAGTTCATCCAATAAGTGCGTTTGTCTCATTGAATGAACATTTACGTCATTTTGTGCATCCCAAGGCTTATTCTAATCACATTTCGGTCTAAGGAAAGTAGTTCATCCAATAAGTGTGTGTGTATCATTGGATGAAAATTTAAGTCATTTTGTGCATCCCAAGGCTTATTCTAATCACTTTTCGTTCTTAAGGAATATAGTTCCTCCAATAAGTGCGTTTGTGTCATTGGATGAACATTTACGTCATTTTGTGCATCCCAATGCTTATTCTAATCACTTTTCGTTCTGAAGGAATGTAGTTCATCCAATAAGTGCGTTTGTGTCATTGAATGAACATTTACGTCATTTGGTGCATCCCTAGGCTTATTCTAATCACTTTTCGTTTTTAAGGAATGTAGTTCATCCAATAAGTGCGTTTGTGTCATTGGATGAACATTTACGTCATTTTGTGCATCCCAAGGCTTATTCTAATCACATTTCGGTCTTAAGGAAAGTAGTTCATCCAATAAGTGCATTTGTGTCATTGGATGAACATTTACGTCATATTGTGCATCACAAGGCTTATTCTAATCAATTTTCGTTTTTAAGGAATGTAAGTCATCCAATAACTGCATTTGTGTCATTGAATCAACATTTACGTCATTTTGTCCATCCCAAGGCTTATTCTAATCACATTTCGGTCTGAAGGAAAGTAGCTCATCCAATAAGTGCGTTTGTGTCATTGGATGAAAATTTACGTGATTTTGTGCATCCCAAGGCTTATTCTAATCACTATTCGTCCTTAAGGAACGTAGTTCATCCAATAAGTGTGATTGTGTCATTAATTTAAATTTTACGTCATTTTGTGCTTCCCAACGGTTATTCTAATCACTTTTCGTTCTTAAGGAATGTAGTTTATCCAATAAGTGCGTTTTTGTCATTGGATGAACATTTACGTTATTTTGTGCATTATAACGATTATTCTAATCAATTTTCGTTGTTAACCAATGTTGTTTATCTAACAAGTGCGTTTGTGTGATTAATTTAATATTTACGACATTTTGTGCATCGCAAGGCTTATTCTAAGCACTTTTCGTTCATTAGGGATGAAGTTCATCCAATAACTGCGTCAGTGTCATTGAATGAACATTTACATCATTTTGTGCATCCCAAGGCTTATTCTAATCAATTTTCATTTTTAAGGAATGTAGTTCATCCAATAAGTGCGTTTGTGTCATTGGATGAACATTTACGTCATTTTGTGCATCCCAAGGCCTATTCCAATCACATGTCGGTCTTAAGGAAAGTAGTTCATCCAATAAGTGTGTGTGTATCATTGGATGAAAATTTAAGTCATTTTGTGCATCCCAAGGCTTATTCTAATCACTTTTCGTTCTTCAGGAATATAGTTCTTCCAATAAGTGCGTTTGTGTCATTGGATGAACATTTACGTCATTTTGTGCATCCCAAAGCTTATTATAATCACTTTTCGTTCTTAAGGAATGTAGTTCATCCAATAAGTGCGTTTGTGTCATTGAATGAACATTTACGTCATTTTGTGGATCCCAAGGCTTATTCTAATCACATTTCGGTTTAAGGAAAGTAGTTAATCCAATATGTGCATTTGTGTCATTGGATGAACATTTACGTCATTTTGTGCATCCCAAGGCTTATTCTAATCACATTTCGGTCTTAAAGAAACTAGTGCATCAAATAAGTGCATTAGTGTCATTGGATGAACATTTACGTCATTTTGTGCATCCCAAGGCTTATTCTAATCACATTTCGTTCTAAAGGAATGTAGTTCATCCAATAAGTGCGTTTGTGTCATTGGATAAACATTTACATCATTTTGTGCATCCCAAGGCTTATTCTAATCACTTTTCGTTCTGAAGAATATAGTTCATCAATAAGTGCGTTTGTGTCATTGAATGAACATTTACGTCATTTTGTGCATCCCTATGCTTATTCTAATCACTTTTCGTTCTTAAGGAATGTAGTTCATCCAATAAGTGCGTTTGTGTCATTGGATGAACATTTACGTCATTTTGTGCATCCCAAGGCTTTTTCGAATCACTTTTCATTGTGAAGGAATGTAGTTCATCCAATAAGTGCGTTTGTGTCATTGAATGAACATTTACGTCATTTTGTGCATCCCAAGGCTTATTCAAATCATTTTTCGTTCTTAAGGAATGTAATTCATCCAATAAGTGCATTTGTGTCATTTAATGAACATTTACGTCATTTTGGGCATCCCTAAGCTTATTTTAATCATATTTCGTTCTTAAGTAATGTAGTTCATCCAATAAGTGCGTTTGTGTCATTGAATGAACATTTTTGTCATTTTGTGCATACCATGGCTTATTCTAATCACATTTCAGTCTTAAGGAAAGTAGTTCATCCAATAAGTACATTTGTGTCATTGGATGAACATTTACGTCATTTTGTGCATCCCAAGGCTTATTCTAATCAATTTTCGTTTTAAAGGAATGTAGTTCATCCAGTAAGTGCGTTTGTGTCATTGAATGAACATTTACATCATTTTGTGCATCTCAAGGCTTATTCTAGTCACATTTTGGTCTTAAGGAAAGTAGTTCATCCAATAAGTGCGTTTGTGTCATTGGATGAACATTTACGTCATTTTGTGCATCCTAAGGCTTATTCTAATCACTATTCGTTCTTAAGGAACGTAGTTCATCGAATAAGTGCGTTTGTGTCATTAATTTAACATTTACGTCATTTTGTGCTTCCCAAGGCTTATTCTAATCACTTTTCGTTCTTAAGGAATGTAGTTCATCCAATAACTGTGTTATTCTCATGGGATGAACATTTACGTTATTTTGTGCATTCTAAGGCTTATTCTAATCAATTTTCGTTGTTAACCAATCTTGTTTATCTAATAAGTCTGTTTGTGTTATTAATTTAATATTTACGTCATTTTGTGCATCCCAAGGCTTATTCTAATCACTTTTCGTTCATTAGGGATGAAGTTCATCCAATAACTGCGTTTGTGTCATTGAATGAACATTTACGTCATTTTGTGCATCCAAAGGCGTATTCTAATCACTTTTCATTCTGAAGGAATGTAGTTCATCCAATAAGTGCGTTTGTGTCATTGGATTAACATTTATGTCATTTTGTGCATCCCAAGGCTTATTCTAATCACCCTTTGTTCTTAAGGAATGTAGTTCATCCAATAAGTGCGTTTGTGTCATTGAATGAACATTTACGTCATTTTGTGCATCCCAAGGCTTATTCCAATCACAGTTCGGTCTTAACGAATGTAGTTCATCCAATAAATGTGTTTGTATCATAGGATGAAAATTTACGCCAATTTGTGCATCCCGAGGCTTATTCTAATCACTTTTCGTTCTTTAGGAATGTAGTTCCACCAATAAGTGCGTTGGTGTCATTCAATGAACATTGAAGTCATTTTGTGCATCCCAAGGCTTATTCTAATCACATTTCAGTCTTAAGGAAAGTAGTTCATCCAATATGTGCATTTGTGTCATTGGATGAACATTTATGTCATTTTGTGCATCCCAAGGCTTATTCTAATCAATTTTCGTTCTTAAGGAATGTAATGCTTCCAATAAGTGCGTTTGTGTCGTTGAATGAACATTTACGTCATTTTGTGCATCCCAAGTCTTATGCCTATCACATTTCGGTCTTAAGGAAAGTAGTTCATCCAATAAGTATGTTTGTATCATTGGATGAAAATTTACGCCATTTTGTGCATCCCGAGGCTCATTCTAATCACATTTCGGTCTTAAGGAAAGTAGTTCATCCAATATGTGCATTTGTGTCATTGGATGAACATTTACGTCATTTTGTGCATCCCAAGGCTTATTCTAATCATTTTTCGGTCTTAAGGAAAGTAGTTCATCCAAAAGGTGCGTTTGTGTCATTGGATGAATATTTACGTCATTTTGTGCATCCCAAGGCTTATTCTAATCAATTTTCGTTTTTAAGGAATTTAGTTCATCCAATAAGTGCGTTTATGTTATTGGATGAACATTTACATCATTTTGTGCATCCTAAGGCTTATTCTAATCACTATTCGTTCTTAAGGAACGTAGTTCATCCAATAAGTGCGTTTGTGTCATTAATTTAACATTTACGTCATTTTGTGCTTCCCATGGCTTATTCTAATCACTTTTCGTTTTTAAGGAATGTAGTTCATCCAATAAGTGTGTTTTTGTCATTGGATGAACATTTACGTTATTTTGTGCATTCTAAGGCTTATTCTAATCAATTTTCGTTGTTAACCAATGTTGTTTATCTAATAAGTGCGTTTGTGTTATTAATTTAATATTTACGTCATTTTGTGCATCCCGAGGCTCATTCTAATCACTTTTCGTTCATTAGGGATGAAGTTCATCCAATAACTGTGTATGTGTCATTGAATGAACATTTACGTCATTTTGCGCATCCCAAGGCTTATTCTAATCACTTTTCATTCTGAAGGAATATAGTTCATCCAATAAGTGCGTTTGTGTCATTGGGTTAACATTTATGTAATTTTGTGCATCCCAACGCTTATTCTAATCACTATTCGTTCTTTAGGAATGTAGTTCATCCAATAAGTGTGTTTGTCTCATTGAATGAAAATTTACGTCATTTAGTGCATCCCAAGGCTTATTCTAATCACATTTCGATGTTAAGGAAAGTAGTTCATCCAATAAGTGCGTTTGTGTCATTGGGTTAACATTTATGTAATTTTGTGCATCCCAAGGCTTATTCTAATCACTATTCGTTCTTTAGGAATGTAGTTCATCCAATAAGTGCGTTTATGTCATTAATTTAACATTTACGTCATTTTGTGCATCCCTAGGCTTATTCTAATCACTTTTCGTTCTTAAGGAATGTTGTTCAGCCAGTAAGTGCGTTTGTGTCATTGGATGAACATTAACGTCATTATGTGTATCCCAAGGCTTATTCTAATCACTTTTCATTGTGAAGGAATGTAGTTCATCCAATAAGTGTGTTTGTGTCATTGAATGAACATTTACGTCATTTTGTGCATCCCAAGGCTTATTCAAATCATTTTTCGTTCGTAAGGAATGTAATTCATCCAATAAGTGCGTTTGTGTCATTTAATGAACATTTACGTCATTTTGGGCATCCCTAGGCTTTTTTTAATCATATTTCGTTCTTAAGTAATGTAGTTCATCCAATAAGTGCGTTTGTGTCATTGAATGAATATTTTTGTCATTTTGTGCATACCATGGCTTATTCTAATCACATTTCAGTCTTAAGGAAAGTAATTCATCCAATAAGTGCATTTGTGTCATTGGATGAACATTTACGTCATTTTGTGCATCCCAAGGCTTATTCTAATCAATTTTCATTTTAAACGAATGTAGTTCATTCAATAAGTGCGTTTGTGTCATTGAATGAACATTTACATCATTTTGTGCATCCCAAGGCTTATTCTAGTCACATTTCGGTCTTAAGGAAAGTAGTTCATCCAATAAGTGTGTTTGTGTCATTGGATGAACATTCACGTCATTTTGTGCATCCTAAGGCTTATTCTAATCACTATTCGTTCTTAAGGAACGTAGTTCATCGAATAAGTGCGTTTGTGTCATTAATTTAACATTTACGTCATTTTGTGCTTCCCAAGGCTTATTCTAATCACTTTTCGTTCTTAAGGAATGTTGTTCAGCCAGTAAGTGCGTTTGTGTCATTGGATGAACATTAACGTCATTATGTGTATCCCAAGGCTTATTCTAATCACTTTTCATTGTGAAGGAATGTAGTTCATCCAATAAGTGCGTTTGTGTCATTGAATGAACATTTACGTCATTTTGTGCATCCCAAGGCTTATTCAAATCATTTTTCGTTCTTAAGGAATGTAATTCATCCAATAAGTGCAATTGTGTCATTTAATGAACATTTACGTCATTTTGGGCATCCCTAGGCTTATTTTAATCATATTTCGTTCTTAAGTAATGTAGTTCATCCAATAAGTGCGTTTGTGTCATTGAATGAACATTTACGTCATTTTGTGCATACCATGGCTTATTCTAATCACATTTCAGTCTTAAGGAAAGTAGTTCATCCAATAAGTGCATTTGTGTCATTGGATGAACATTTACGTCATTTTGTGCATCCCAAGGCTTTTTCTAATCACTTTTCATTGTGAAGGAATGTAGTTCATCCAATAAGTGCGTTTGGGTCATTGAATGAACATTTACGTCATTTTGTGCATCCCAAGGCTTATTCAATTAATTTTTCGTTCTTAAGGAATGTAATTCATCCAATAAGTGCGTTTGTGTCATTTAATGAACATTTACGTCATTTTGGGCATCCCTAAGCTTATTTTAATCATATTTCGTTCTTAAGTAATGTAGTTCATCCAATAAGTGCGTTTGGGTCATTGAATGAACATTTTTGTCATTTTGTGCATACCATGGCTTATTCTAATCACATTTCAGTCTTAAGGAAAGTAGTTCATCCAATAAGTGCATTTGTGTCATTGGATGAACATTTACGTCATTTTGTGCATCCCAAGGCTTATTCTAATCAATTTTCGTTTTAAAGGAATGTAATTCATTCAAGAAGTGCGTTTGTGTCATTGAATGAACATTTACATCATTTTGTGCATCCCCAGGCTTATTCTAGTCACATTTCGGTCTTAAGGAAAGTACTTCATCCAATAAGTGCGTTTGTGTCATTGGATGAACATTCACGTCATTTTGTGCATCCTAAGGCTTATTCTAATCACTATTCGTTCTTAAGGAACGTAGTTCATCGAATAAGTGCGTTTGTGTCATTAATTTAGCATTTACGTCATTTTGTGCTTCCCAAGGCTTATTCTAATCACTTTTTGTTCTTAAGGAATGTAGTTCATCCAATAACTGTGTTATTCTCATGGGATGAACATTTACGTTATTTTGTGCATTCTAAGGCTTATTCTAATCAATTTTCGTTGTTAACCAATCTTGTTTATCTAATAAGTCCGTTTGTGTTATTAATTTAATATTTACGTCATTTTGTGCATCTCAAGGCTTATTCTAATCACATTTCGGTCTTAAGGAAAGTAGAGCATCCAATAAGTGCGTTTGTGTCATTTAATGAACATTTACGTCATTTTGTGCATCCCAAGGCTTATTCTAATGACTTTTCATTCTGAAGGAATGTAGTTCATCCAATAAGTGCGTTTGTGTCATAGGATGAACAGTGACGTCATTTTGTGCATTCCAAGGCTTATTCTAATCACTTTACGTTTTTAAGGACAGTAGTTCATCCAATAAGTGCGTTTGTCTCATTAAATGAAAATTTACGTCATTTTGTGCATCCCAAGGCTTATTCTAAAAACATTTCGGTGTTAAGGAAAGTAGTTCATCCAATAAGTGCGTTTGTGTCATTGGATTAACATTTATGTAATTTTGTGCATCCCAAGGCTTATTCTAATCACTATTCGTTCTTAAGGAATGTAGTTCATCCAATAATTGCGTTTGTGTCATTAATTTAACATTTACGTCATTTTGTGCATCCCTAGGCTTATTCTAATCACTATTCGTTCTTATGGAATGTTGTTCATCCAGTAAGTGCGTTTGTGTCATTGGATGAACAATAACGTCATTATGCGCATCCCAATGCTTATTCTAATAACTATTCGTTGTGAAGGAATGTAGTTCATCCAATAAGTACGTTTGTGTCATTGAATGAACATTTACGTCATTTTGTGCATCCCTGGGCTGATTCTAATCATATTTCGTTCTTACGTAATGTAGTTCATCCAATAAGTTCGTTAGTGTCATTGGATGAACATTTTTGTCATTTTGTGCATCCCAAGGCTTATTCTTATCACATTTCGGTCTTAAGGAAAGTTGTTCATCCAATAAGTGCATTTGTGTCATTGGAAGAACATTTACGTCATTTTGTGCTTCCCAAGGCTTATTCTAATAAATTTTCGTTTTTAAGTAATGTAGTTCATCCAATAAGTGCGTTTGTGTCATTGAATGAACATTTACATCATTTTGTGCATCCCAAGGCTTATTCTAATCACATTTCGGTCTTAAGGAAAGTAGTTCATCCAATAAGTGCGTTTGTGTCATTAATTTAGCATTTACGTCTTTTTGTGTATCCCAAGTCCTATTCTAATCACTTTTCGTTCATTAGGGATGAAGTTCATCCAATAACTGCGTCTATGTCATTGAATGAACATTTACGTCATTTTGTGCATCCAAAGGCTTATTCTAATCACTTTTCATTCTGAAATAATGTAGTTCATCCAATAAGTGCGTTTGTCTCATTAAATGAAAAATTACGTCATTTTGTGCATCCCAAGGCTTATTCTAAAAACATTTCGGTGTTAAGGAAAGTAGTTCATCCAATAAGTGCGTTTGTGTCATTGGATTAACATTTATGTAATTTTGTGCATCCCAAGGCTTATTCTAATCATTATTCATTCTTAAGGAATGTAGGTCATCCAATAATTGCGTTTGTGTCATTAATTTAACATTTACGTCATTTTGTGCATCCCTAGGCTTATTCTAATCACTATTCGTTCTTATGGAATGTTGTTCATCCAGTAAGTGCGTTTGTGTCATTGGATGAACAATAACGTCATTATGTGCATCCCAATGCTTATTCTAATAACTGTTCGTTGTGAAGGAATGTAGTTCATCCAATAAGTACGTTTGTGTCATTGAATGAACATTTACGTCATTTTGTGCATCCCTGGGCTTATTCTAATCATATTTCGTTCTTACGTAAGGTAGTTCATCCAATAAGTGCGTTAGTGTCATTGGATGAACATTTTTGTCATTTTGTGCATCCCAAGGCTTATTCTTATCACATTTCGGTCTTAAGGAAAGTTGTTCATCCAATAAGTGCATTTGTGTCATTGGAAGAACATTTACGTCATTTTGTGCTTCCCAAGGCTTATTCTAATCAATTTTCGTTTTTAAGTAATGTAGTTCATCCAATAAGTGCGTTTGTGTCATTGAATGAACATTTACATCATTTTGTGCATCCCAAGGCTTATTCTAATCACATTACGGTCTTAAGGAAAGTAGTTCATCCAATAAGTGCGTTTGTGTCATTAATTTAGCATTTACGTCTTTTTGTGTATCCCAAGGCCTATTCTAATCACTTTTCGTTCATTAGGGATGAAGTTCATCCAATAACTGCGTCTGTGTCATTGAATGAACATTTACGTCATTTTGTGCATCCCAAGGCTTATTCTAATCACTTTTCATTATGAAGGATTGTAGTTCATCCAATAAGTGCGTTTCTGTCATTGGGTGAACAGTTACATCATTTTGTGCATCCCAAGGCTTATTCTAATCACTTTTCATTCTAAATGAATGTAGTTCTCCAATAAATGCGTTTGTGTCATTGAATGAACATTTACGTCATTTTGTGCATCCCAAGACTTATTCCAATCACATTTCGGTCTTAAGGAAAGTGGTTCATCCAATAAGTGCGCTTGTGTCATTGGATGAACATTTACGTCATTTTGTGCATTCCAAGGCTTATTCTAATCACTTTTCATTTTTAAGGACAGTAGTTCATCCAATAAGTGCGTATCTCTCATTGAATGAAAATTTACGTCATTTTGTGCATCCCAAGGCTTATTCTAATCACATTTCGGTGTTAAGGAAAGTAGTCATTGGATGAACATTAATGTCATTTTGTGCATCCCAAGGCTTATTCTAATCACATTTCGGTCATAAAGAAATTAGTTCATCCAATATGTGCATTTGTGTCTTCGGATGAACATTTATGTCATTTTGTGCATCCCAAGGCTTATTCTAATGACATTTCAGTCTTAAGGAAACTAGTTTATCCAATAAGTGCATTTGTGTCATTGGATGAACATTTACGTCATTTTGTGCATCCCAAGGCTTATTCTAATCACATTTCGGTCTTAAGGAAAGTAGAGCATCCAATAAGTGCGTTTGTGTCATTTAATGAACATTTACGTCATTTTGTGCATCCCAAGGCTTATTCTAATCCCATTTCGGTCTAAAGGAAAGTAGTTCATCCAATAAGTGTGTTTTTGTCATTGAATAAATATTTACGTTATTTTCTGCATTCTAAGGCTTATTCTAATCAATTTTCGTTGTTAACCAATGTTGTTTATCTGATATGTGCGTTTATGTTATTAATTTAATATTTACGTCATTTTGTGCATCCCAAGGCTTATTCTAATCACTTTTCGTTCATTACGGATGAAGCTCATCCTATCACAGCGTCTGTGTTATTGGATGAACAGTTACGTCATTTTGTGCATTCCAAGGCTTCTAATCACTTTTCGTTTTTAAGGACAGTAGTTCATCCAATAAGTGCGTTTGTCTCATTGAATGAAAATTTACATGATATTGTGCATCCCAAGGCTTATTCTAATCACTTTTTGGTGTTAAGGAAAGTAGTTCATTCAATAAGTGCGTTTGTGTCATTGGATTAACATTTATGTAATTTTGTGCATCCCAAGGCTTATTCTAATCACTATTCATTCTTAAGGAATGTAGTTCATCCAATAAGTGCGTTCGTGTCATTAATTCAACTTTTACGTCATTTTGTGCTTCCCTAGGCTTATTCTAATCACTTTTCATTCTTAAGGAATGTTGTTCATCCAGTAAGTGCGTTTGTGTCATTGGATGATCATTAACGTCATTTTGTGCATCCCAAGGCTTATTCTAATCACTTTTCGTTGGGAAGGAATGTAGTTCATCCAATAAGTGCGTATGTGTCATTGAATGAACATTTACGTCATTTTGTGCATCCCAAGGATTATTCCAATCACATTTCGGTCTTAAGCAAAGTAGTTCATCCAATAAGTGTGTTTGTGTCATTGGATGAAAATTTACGTCATTTTGTGCATCCCAAGGCTTATTCTA